>APFE030352558.1:72819-85099 GCA_000404065.3 Pinus taeda
GCTGGATCCACCTTAATTCCTGAAGCGGAAATATGGTGTCCAAAAACTATACCTTCTGTCAACATCATATAGCATTTTTCATTGCTCAATGACAAATTTGTTTCGATACATCGCTTCAAGACTTTCTCAAGATTGTTGAGGCAATCATTATATGTGTTTCCATAAACTGTGAAGTCATCCATATAAACCTCTACACATTCGTGGAGTAGATCAGCACATATTGCAAGCATTGCTCTTTGGAAAGTTGTAGGTGCATTGCATAAACCAAATGGCAAGACATTATATGCATAGGTTCCCCATGGGCAAGTAAATGTTGTCTTGTCTTGGTCTTCTGTTGCTATTCTAATCTGATTGTACCCACTAAACCCATCTAGGAAGGAGAAAATTTCTTTCCAGCCAATGAGTCTAGAACCTGGTCAATGAATGGTAGGGGAAAATGATATTTTAATGTGGCTTTGTTTAATTCCCAATAGTCCACACATACCCTCCATTTTCCATTTTTCTTTGGTACTATTACCAATGGATAAACCCATTGACTATCTAAAATAGGATAAATGAATCCAACATTTAATAACTTTTGTAATTCCTCTTTCACTATTTCTTTCATCATGGGATTCATTCGTCTTTGAGGTTTCCTTACACATTTGATTTGATCATCTATATAGATGTGGTGGATACATGTGTTGGGATGGATTCCTTGCATGTCAGTATAATCCCAGGTAAAAGCTTTTGAATATTTTTGTAATAATGCAATTACCTATTGTTCTTGTGCTGATTGTAGCTGGTTTCCAATGTTCAAATGTTTTCCAGGATATATCTCAATTGTTTTTGTTGTTGGATTGGAGATTATGTTTACAGGAAAGATGTCTATAAAATAATTTCACAAAGTTTGAACAGTACAAGTTTCCTGAAAACATTGATTCAAAAGATTACTTGCAGCTTCATATTGAACCTCTCTAAGCTGTTCAGAAATATTTCGTTTTGAGATGAAAAGATCCATTAAGTCTTCATTCTCCTCTTCTTCTCTAAGGTCAAAAAATTGATTTATACTTAAAATTGATTTAGTTTGTTGCTGTTCTTGAGTTTCAAGTACTGATTCTAATGAAGATGATTGTGCAGGTGAATAAAGAGCAATGTGTTTCCTTTCATCTCCATGTGAAATAGTCATGCTTCCTGATCTACATCCTATAAAGGAATCAGCGGTAGCTAACCATGGTCTCCCTAAGATTAGAGGATGTCCTCCCAAATTTGTTTTTGGTTGCAATATAAGGAAGTCAACAGGATATTCCCATGAATCCAAACAGACTATGATATCTTCTAACATTCCTTCTGGAACAACTTTAGATCTATCTGCTAATTCTAGAATTGTAGAAGTTGATGTAATGTTGTTTAAATGCAGATTTTCATTGTCTCCATAGTCATTACATTTATAGCTGCTCCCAAGTCTATTAATGTATTTGGTACTGAGAAATTATTTATTGAGATAGTAACCATAGGGATACCAGGATCAATATATTTCTCTACAATGGTTTGTGTAGACATGAGGCTTGCTAATTTACCAATGACTTGGATTGTAATAGGATCCTTCTTCTTTTTACCTGTTTTCTTAACGCACAATTCCTTTATTGTTTTAGCATATATTGGTATCTCTTTAATTGCCTTCAATAAAGGAATTTTTACATAAGCATTTTTCAATTCATCTAAAATATCAAATTCAGGAAGGGTCATTTCTTTTTGTTGTTCCACTAATCTCTCAGGATAAGGTGGTGTTTGAGTTATAATGGTTTTCCCTTTCTGAATTTGTGTTTCAGATTGTGATGTTTCAGGTGATTCTCCTTGTTCAATTGGCTCTTCTATGATTGGTGGAGAATCCTTTTTAAGAACCTTTCTAGACCTTAAATGGACATCATTTAGAGGAAAAATAGAATATGTGGGAAAATATGCTGCTTCCTCTACAGTGTATGCAGACTTATCCACTTTATTGTTCGGATTTGCCACTGGTTGGGCTGGTAATTGAGTTGGTCTGGGTTGGTTTGAGGGTATCTGTAACTATTGTAGTTGAGTCAACAATGGTGGTGGATTCTGCTGTGGAAATGGCATGGATTGTGGATATGCAGAATTTTGTTGCGGAAATGGCATGGACTGTGGATATTGTGGATATGGAAATGGCTGTTGGTATTGTTACTGGTATTGTTGTTGATACTGTTGAGGTGGCTGGTTTCCATAACCATATCCTCTCCATCCTTGTGCAGGTTGGTTTGGATATTGTTGTGGAGGCCAAGCTTGCCATGGCATTGGAGGGTTCCAAAGATTTTTAGGTGGATAGAGGTAGTTTTGTTGAGGGAATTGTTGCAGATTTTGTTGGGGCATCCTGGGTTGCCATGGTCTTCATGGTGCTACATAATAAAAACCTTCTATTCCTTGCACTTCTTCCATTGAGTTCATTTGCAATTCTTTCAATCTTAGACAATTTTCTGTTAAATGATTTTCTGTATAAAGACCACATACCTGAATATTATCCAAAGGACATTCTCTTAATGGATGTTTCTTTCTACATTTGGAACAAAAGATTGCTAGAGATTGTTCTTGTTTGCCTTTAGAACATCTACTTGTGTTCCCAATGTACTTAAGAGGTCAGTTTTGAAGTTTTCCAATAAGCTTCCTATTTCCGCTCTTGTTATCCCTCCTGCTGCTGACTTTGCTGCTTTTGAACTTGCTTCTCTCTTTCTAGTTTTTGATCTTCCTCTAGAATATTTTTCACATAACTCAACAATTTCTTCGAATGGTAGGTTTGAAATGTCTCCTTTAGCCATCACATTCAAAATGTCAAGGTATTCATTCCTTACACCTTTGAGAAAGATTGTTCGAATGGTTTCTTGATTTAGAGAGTGTTGTTTAGATTTTTGTAGATTATATGCAAATATTTCCAAATATTCTTCTAAACTTTCATCTTCTTGTTGTGTCATTCTGAAAACATCTTCCTTTGAGTCCCTAGATCTACAATAAGCTTGATATTTTTTTAAGGAAGACTGATCTCATATCATCCCATGAATTTATTGTTTGCTCTCCTAAACCCATGAACCATTTTAAAGCTGCTGCTTTTAATGTAGCAGGAAAAAGATGAAGTTTGTGTATGTCATCAGTGTATCCATATGTTCTACATAGAATATCAAATTCAAACATAAAAGCATCAGGATCTTCCATTGACATTCCATAAAAATTTGGCAATATAGAAGGTGGAATATTTTTCATTTTCACCTCTTCTCCTAATAGTGCACTTGTATCCACTATTGGAAAGCCAAAGGTAGCTTCTTGATCACGACCATCTTCTTGTCTTTTCTGATCATTTTCTATCTTTCTATCATTTTCTTGTTTTGCCTCTTCCTCTCTTTTTCTTCTCCATTCTCTTTGTTGTCTCTCATATTCAATTCGTTGTTCAGGAGTGAAAATAACAGATCCATGTCCCTCTTCTGCCATTGGTTTAGTTGTTTCAATTTTAAGTGGAGATTCAGGTTGTTCAAAGACAGGTTGATTTATAGATGCAAAGACAGGTTGTTTTTCTTTAATAATTTCCTTTTGTTTTCTTGAAGTTGATAGTTGTTTTTGCTTTGCTTCCGAAGCTAAAAAAGTTTGCCTCTCAATTAAAGTTAACCTTTGTCCAGTTCTTTGTTTTTCTTCTAATTCCTCAATTATTGGATTACCAGTAACTGGGGTTTTTGATGATCCTATCTCTACTTGTGGGGGGGTTTTTAACAAATCTACCTTGCGGATCTCTCTGTTTAGGCATAAAGAAACATAAATAAAAGGAATGTAACTATTTTTTTTGTTTTTTTAGAAAAGTTTGAAAGTTATCTTCCTATTGACTATGCAGATATTTGCCTCCCCGGCAACAACGCCAAAATGTTGATCTAATTTGTTTACCGAAATTAACACAAATATTTCTTATCAATCCGGGTTGGTAATACTTTGAGGTAAGTTCACTATGTGTGAATATCAGATGTAATCAAACCTTGAAAGATAAGTTTGTTAAAAGCTAAAGCAATACATATTACAACTCCAATTCAATTGGTTTGAAAAGAGGAAAAATACTGAAATGGTTCTTGACTCAAGAAGTCCACTTCCACCTCAATTACTACTTAATGAATCAGAGATTGAAACTAATGACTTAAGATGGATAAATTATCAATGATATAAGGCTCCTAACTTAAGATATGCATGGTATATTTCATCATAATTTATTCACCTTAATGCCAAAATTACATAAGGAAACTACTTGCATGTAATCAAAGGAAACTAGTTACAGTTCACCAAGTTAACAGAAGGAGTGTTCAACTTGAGAACTTTGTTTTTCCAACTTAATAAAATGATGAACAAGCTAAGATCTAATGAAATCAATCACCATACATTAACCATAAATTAGTTTGCAACAAAGCATGAAACTAGTTCTACAATAACCAGATTACAGGAAATAAAACTAGTTAACAAGGAAGTGTACTTACCTTGGAATGGGGGCCCTCCACCCTTGCTTTGCACACTTGAAGAGTAATATATAAAGCTAAAATTCAGTCACACATCCATAACATTGAACAGAAAAATAATAATAGAACAAGTCTTAAAATTAACTCTCCAATCCAAAAGTGTCTTAGCATAAAAGTATATTAAGTCAATACATAAGCCATCAAAGTCTTGGCTTTTAAATAGAAGTCTCATGAAAAAAATTGATACATAATCATGCAAACAAACCAATCTACTCTTATCCATTTATCTAAGTCGAATTCATCACTACCATCCCAAGAGATATGGTCAATCCCATAGAATCTCAAAACTATCCTATTTCTATGGGATTTCTGAATGACTAGTCATGATTGACTAGCACTAAATGGGCCTAATAAAGCTTGTTCTGTTCGAACTAAGCATAGCTGGTTTAGTCTTAGTTCCCAAGATGTCCATCCATGCATCCAATTCATGCCCAAGTGTCCTGCAACCATATCAACCATATAGCTATTACGGGAATTTCTGAATTTGCCAATTTTTGCACTTAAAACCAAATTTTTATAAAAACTTTAGAATTTGAAAAATTAAAATTAAATAAATGAATAGATATGAAATACATCAAAATGGGATGGACAAAGGGAAAAATGGATGGTAAATAGATGGATTAGTAAGTTTCTTAGGGCAAAAACAAGACCAAAACTGAGGGCCAACAATGCCTTTTGGACTTATTAATGCAGTAGCTACATTCCAAAGAGAAATGGATATAGCCTTCAAAGGATTGATCAACAAAATAGTAGTTGTCTATTTAGATGATATTACTATATCTTCCAAGAAGTGATCCAATCATTTTCATGATTTGAATCAAATCTTCGAACGCTGCAGAAGGTATGGTATTTCACTCAATCCCAAAAAATCCTTCTTTTCTCTTAATCAAGGAAAGCTCTTGGGATTTATCATTTCCAAAGATGGTATTTATATTGATCCGGATAGGATTAAAGAGATTTTTGAAATTCCATTTCCTCATAACAAAAAATCCATGTAGTCATTTTTAGGTCAAATTAACTTTGTCAAGAGATTTGTTCTCGATTTTTCCCACATCATTTTACCATTACAAACCATGATTGAGAAAAATTCAGTGTTTAGATAGGGATCTGCAGAAAAGGAAGCATTTGATTCAATTAAACAATCAATAATCAATGCCCCCGCTTTAAACACTCCTATTTTTTCTAATCATTTCATCTTGTATACTATTGCGTCTGATTCATCTTATGCAGCAGTACTCACTCAGATTAATGATCACAACTTGGAAGCACCGATTTCATTTTATAGTTCAAATCTTCAGGGTGTAGAACTAAATTATTAAGAAGTTGAAAAACAAGCCTTTCCTGTGTATAAAGCTGTCAAACATTACAGACCCTTCCTTTTAAAAGCCCATACAAAAGTTATAGTTCCTTTTTCTGCAGTAAGGAAATTACTAATCCAAAGGGAATTAGGAGAAAAGAGGGAAAAATGGGTTACAACACTTCAAGAATATGACTTGGAAATCAAGCCAGCAAAGATTGTTAGGGGCCAAGTTTTTTGCAGGTTATTAGCAGGAGCATCCAACATTCAAGAATCAGGCGATATAGAACATATTGAAGAAATCAACCAGATAAGTATCACCGATTCTGAATCACAATATGCAGACTTGATCTTTTATTTGAAAAATGGACATGCCCTCCTAATCTTTCTTATAAAAACAAAAGAGCCATTAGATTAAAAGAAAAAAAATTCATAATCATTGATGATGTACTTTTTAGGCAAAATTATGATTCAATTTTATTAAGATGCCTAGAAAAACCTGAAGCACGAAAGGTTTTGCAGGAGCTACATGATGGACCAGCAGGAGGACATTTTGGAGCTGACACAACAGCCCACAAAATCATTCATGCTGGATATCATTGGCCCACCTTATTCAGAGATACTCACGAATATGTAAGGAAATGCCAAAGTTGTCAAATTTCTAGTGGACGACAAAGAAACTAGCTTTCTCTTTGCAACCAGTCAACATTGATCAACCTTTCGAGCAATGGGGACTAGATATCATTGGGGAAATAAATCCACAGTCCTCCAAATAACATAAGTATATCCTTACTGCTACTGATTACTTTATTAAGTGGGTTGAAGCAATTCCTTTAAAGACAACAAACTCTGAAGGAATTATAGAGTTTATAGATCAATTCATCATTACCAGGTTTGGTGTCCCAAATGCTTTTGTTTTCGATAATGCATCTTATTTCTATGGAGATGCTATGTTTGAGTTCTCTATTAAAAGAGGATTTAAATTGAAATATTCTGCAAATTACTATCCCTAGGGTAACGGTTTAGCAGAATCTACCAATAAAAATCTAGTCAAAATTATTAAGCGGACTATTGAACAGAATCATAAAAACTAGCACAAATATTTAATATTCGCACTATGGGCTGATAGAATAATGCAAAAGGCTTCCATAGGCACTTCTCCATTCAACCTTGTATATGGGAAAGAAGCAGTTCTACCAACCAATCTATTGCTTCCTTCTCTAGCCCTAGTTCAATTTATTGAAGAAATCCCCTCTTCTTCTATTCAAGTTAGACATGATCAAAACTTAAAATTAGAATGAGAAAGAGAAAAGGCCAAAATTACTCATGCAAAACATCAGCAAATTATCAAGTCATCTTTTGATTCAACTTCAACTAGTTCAAAACAATTACAATTTGGTGATCTAGTTCTGAAATGGGACAAAGCCCATGAGGATAAAGGAAAACACACCAAGTTCCAGAAGATGTGGCTTGGACCATTTCAGATCAGTGAGAAGATAGGCCATTCAATATTCATATTACAAGATCTATCAGGAAAGAGAGATTCTGTTGCTATTAATGGCCTCATCTTAAAGAAATTCTTCAATTGAGGAGGTAACCCCTTCTCCTTTTTTAATTTCAGTAGAATTTGTAGTTTTTAGGACCATTAGGAAATAAAGTTGTAAAATATCTTCCATTGGCCTTTGCTATATTGAAAAGTTGCTCAAAAGAAGTAGTTTTGATATTTTATTTTAAAATAGAAGCCTTAAACAAAAGGGACAATTTCTAGGAAATTATGTATATTCACATTCTGAAACCCCATTTCATTTTTGTGCAATCTTCTGAAGATTTAGAAGTACTGTAAATCATTTTAATGTTTTCAAAATGGCCACAAAAAAGGTTATCAATATCAAAACACAAACTAATTCAATCTTAGCATCTTCAACTCTTACCCTGTCATCCATTCTCTCTTAAGGAGAAAATTGTCCATCCCATTCATCCAAGTTTATGATTACTTAGAGTGTAATTCTAAACTATTTGATATAAAAGATAAGGGCTCTTATTACAAGCCTGCTTACCATGATCATTGGGAAATAATTTAACCGACATTACCAACACTGCATAGCAAAACAGGGTAATGGCTTATAATTATAAGACAAGGGGTCTCATCACGAGCTAGCTTGTTCGGTTAGATTACAACCAGTGAATCGCATTGTCAAACAGCTGGCCACCAAACCAGGACAATGGCTTTTTATCTTACAAAGTAATAGAAAAGGAAAAAGAAATACAAAATATGAAAGCATATTTTGAATTCATTCATTTAATCATATCTGAAATGGATGGGATGATGGACAGTCAAATGGTTAAAAGGTATCCCTATCGAAACTATGAACGTTTGCTGGCAGCAGAGGCTCTACCTATGACAAAGGAGTCAATTAAAAAGGTTAAGTTGGAAAGGTTCTTTGTTTTATCATTATCAACCAAAAAGGCCAATTTAAAACTTAGAATGTATTTAATTTTAACAAGAGAAAAAATTAGCAAATATAGCTCTTATTATATTCAGAATGTATGTATACCTAGTTATATTAGAATTTTCCTCTTTGATAAGATTTCTATATAAAAAAAAGTCTAAGTATTTCAATATTTCTCAGAGATAATTGTTTCTCCCAGTGAATCGCCAACTGTTGTGTTGTACAACAACACCCCATTTCATAAAATTTACTTTCAAAACTATAATATGAAATGGGTCCCTTTTAGATAAAATTGGTATCAACTTATCATTCCTCAAAAGGTGCGAAAAGAAACAAAACATTATAAACCTTTTGAGACAACCTATAATCAGTCTTATAATAAAAAATGAATAATTCTTTATTATTGCGATAAAGTGATCGCAAGATTGCATATCGCAATAACAAAGGATGCCTAACAAAAGACCCATTGGTTTTCCCCGATGCGACAAGCGCGAATAACTATCGGATATCGGGAAGATAAGCAATTGTAACAAAAGGGCCCCTCTCTTTGCTCCGATGCGATATCACTATCGGCGATCGCGGAGTGTAACATGCATGCAAAGCCCTCTTCTAAAAACTCCCAATGCGAATTAGCGATATCGCCATCGGTGATCGGGGATTTCGCAATGGCACCAATATAACTACTCAAACATTCCTCCGATCTATGATTGCGATAAAACTGAGCGCGAATTTCAAAAAGGATTGATAAGGCTTGGGTATATTATATTAAATCATTATTAAAAGCCTTTCTATTCCCAATAGTGATTCACTTGCGATCAACCACCAAAAAATCAAAGCCACGCTTAAATGAACTATTCAATGAATAAATGATATGATAAGCATTTAAATGATTGACAGGTTTAAATGGACAATTAATGGAACAATTATGCCAAAATATCTTCAGAGATTGTATCCGCAGCAGTCTTATTTTAATCCTCCATTATTCATTGATTGATATAACTCTTTCATACTTGGTTTGCGCCACCTATTCTCTGCATTACGTTCATTTTATCTCTTGTGCAGAGCTCCTCCAAAGGAGCGAATTTAGGCCAAATGGGGAAGAAGTCTCAGAAATTTGGAATAGCTTAAGCTTCTGTAGTAACAGGACAACATACTACCGATCCGGGACCAAGTAAAAAATTATTAATCTCAGACACCACATGTCTTGGTCTCGGTAATACTACTTGGCAGAGCATCTATAATCTGGTTGAGTCCGAAGATCCTCATGAAACATCAGTACAAGCTACAGCAGGCTCGAACCGGAAGTCCGAGGCTACCCTAAAGGATTTGGCCGATTCTTACCTACACCGGATAGCGGCTCGAGAAAAAATTATTCCATACACAGATGTGGTAAGATGGGTAGTTGAGGAAATTCCAATTACAAATAGAGCATTTTTTACTATCGAAGGGAGAGTATTCGGTTCATTTCAGCCTAATGATTTGAGACAAATGTACCATTTTCCCGAACCAGAGAAGAAGTATAACAAAGAATTTTTGGAGAAGTTCAGAGATGAAATGAAACTGAATCAACACCTATACGGGAATGGAGATAGAACCCCGCGAAACACAAGCATGAGTCCACGGGTATGTACTCTGTCGATTCCTTGTGTTCTCCTTATTGTTATGCTGGAGCGATGATGTGTAGGATTTGGGGGTTGCATTATTCCTCAAAATTCTCCATAGAGATGGTACCTTTAATGGAAGCAGCATGCAATAGCGAAATAATGGATTGGGGGAATATATTATCTAATAAGTTAGCAACAGCTATTCTTGAGTTTAGAAACAAAACCCACATTACTGATAGGTTTATTCCTCCATTTTAATTTAGTGCCTACATCTTAGATACTCTCTGTTTTAACTCCGAATTTCCTGTGCTGGGGTGGAGATGGACTCCACAGGACCCCATGCCCATTCATATCTATCACCAGAATTTGTGGAAAGCCCATTATAAACACCACCTCTATCAAGTTTGCAATGGATTTATGTTACCCATTTACTATGCAATTTTTGACAAACCTGCTCCTAAGATTTCCTCACAAGCGGAGATTGAGTTGACAGCCTTAGGAACCTGGTTCAGAGAAGAAAAAATTACATATGTAAGAGTTTTCGGCAGTCATGCCAGGCCTCATGTCCTCCCCTTGTATATACTCGACAAACTATTGGATCGAGAGATAGCATATCAGCTTACATCCGCAGGAGCTACCAGGACCCTGAGGAATTCAAAGAAGCAAGTTTAGCCTCCTTTTCCTCTAAGGTGTGGAGTTTACACTCTGCATGACTATAAGCATGCAGAGAAAGAAGCAGAAAAGATAAATATACTGAATCTCGCCACTCTTCCTAACAGACGATTTGATCCAAACAAAGTCGTCTATAATGTACTAGAACAGGCAAAACTCACTAAGTTTGAACATAAAGAAGATGAGTTTGATGATCTATTCTCCTCGGCCGAGTCATTATTTCAGGTTCAAGCGATAGCTAAAATGAGATATCACGATGACGGGTTAGTCGAATTTAACAAACTTAGAGAGCATAGGTTGCAAACTCTGCCTCTAGATTTGTTAGCCACTGCCCTGATGACACAGTCAAGTGAGCCTGAACAACGAATTACCAATGAACTTCCTGCTACATCAGAAATTTTTGAAGAAGTCCAAAGAAGAGAGCAGGAGGAACTCCAGAGGAAAGAACAGGAAGAAGTACAGAGGAAAGAACAAGAGGAAGCGCAGAGGAAATAACAAGAGAGAATACATGAAGAGGAACATAAAAGGCAACAAGAGCAGAGCAACAAGGATGTGAATGTAGATACCCAGATTGACCCGAGATTGCTCTAGGAATGGCAGCAGTTCGACTCAATCATAAGCAATCTTGAAAGCTCAAGAGATGCCGATACATCCAAAGCGACTGATGCATAAGATACAACGACAAAAGAGGTTCCAAATGAAGGAACCAGCGGTCTACCCACTACTACAAACTTAGAAATAATTCCCAAGGATCCTTCGGATCAAATTATTTTGTAAGTGGAGGATATACCTCCATTGGATGTCTTTTATAGCCCAAAGCAAAGGGTCGTAGTAAAGTGACAACGAAAAAGGAGAAGGATTGATCAACCTTCCCTGTTCCATGAACAAACAGTGACAACCAACGTAGTTTGGAAGGAGGAGTTCGATCCTTCTGATGACCTAACAAAGTTGTCCCAATATGCTGGAGCCTATTTGGCGGCCACCATGGAGAAGGCATCAGAAGTGAGTAATTTGTTAAAAGAAAAAGACCAGGCAATCGCTTCGTTACAAGCACAGCTATCAGAGGCACAGTAGAAAGCAGAACAATTAGAACAACAATTGTCAACACAGCAACAGTTAAATAATCAACTGAACAAGCAGTTACATGAAGAGAAACAAAGGGTAGATTCAAGCGCGATTCAAAGGTAGAAAGAATTATCGGAGGCATTAGCAAAATTGAAGACAATGAAAGAATAGATGGTAAATACAAAAGATGAGAAAATTGCTCAATTATCAAGTCAAATAGAGAAGTTCAAGAGTCTTCCGCAGCCTGCCGATTTCAGAGCAGAAGCACTACAGATTAATAAGGCACTGGTAACACAAATAAGATTATTGTGTCATAAAATTGCTCAAGTTGAACCCCTATGTGACATAACAACATCAATAATCGATAAATCAGTCGATGCTAGACAAGACTTAGAGCAGACCGATGAGACCTTAACAGATTTTCTTACTTGGCAGGACACTAATGAGGGACAGGCAAAAATTTTTCCTAAAATCCTAGAATCCCATAAAGAAATTCTATTCATGGAGTGGCAGTCCCAATTGATGATGGCAGAGAGAGCAGTTTCTAGATGCAAATTATCGACAAGTAATTTGATTGAATTGATTAACAATACTCTCTATTTATCTAATATGATCTCTCAATGTACACCAGGTAAATTACTATCGGCCAAAACA
>APFE030352558.1:85726-166614 GCA_000404065.3 Pinus taeda
AGTCGAAAGAAGGAATTCGAATTGCGATTGATGTTGGGAATGATTTGCAACTCATATGGTACTACTATCTATGTCTGCATTCATTCTTTTTATGTGAATTGTTATTTGATCATTCTTGCTATTATTGAATATATGCATGTGTTTTAACAACATTCTTTATACTTTCCACTATTGGATGTTTACAGCGTGCTTTTCTTCTAATCATACATTTATCAGTAATATAAAAAGACAAGTGTAACAATGTTTTATTAATTACTTTGTTCAACTATTTGAACAAAGCAATTATTATATGAAGGAATGTCTATGTTTATTGAATAGAGTCATCTATATGCCTATTCATGAACAAAGATCATCAAACGTTGCACTTAAGAATAGAAGCTTCCTGGGATAGAATAGTTGTTTGTATTTTCACTTTCTAGATTAAGTCATTCATCCATTATCACTTATTAGAAAACCAGTCACTCATCCATCACTTTTTTATTCATCACTGGGAAACTGGTCCCATTATATCCAGTCGTTGTCACCATCCCAAACGGAAAAGGAGCTGTATTAAGGTTCGGACCAGGTGGTTATCCCTCGATGTTGATGCAAATATTTTCAAGGCATCAACAGGTTCTAAGACTCCTAAATAGATGTTCACTGGTAAGAATCTTGACATATCTCATTTCAGAATTTTTGGAAGTCCGATATACTTTCATGTGCCGAAGGAGAAGAATAAATTAGGTGCATCTGGAAAGAAAGGAATCTTCGTGGGCTATAGCAAAAGCAATAAGGGCTATAGAATCTCTGTGGCTAGTCAAAGGGAAATAGAGATTATCCATGATGTCACCTTTGACGAACATATGGCTCTTAGCAAAGTTGACAATCTTCCTAGTCAAAGGGAATCTAAAGAAGTTGGCACCAGGTAACCAAAGAAAAAAGAAGATGAGATATTGCCCGATGTGGAAGAACCTATGGATCCTATTCATCCCCCTCTGCAAGAGCCTTCCTCTTCTAGGAAGAGGCCTTCATGGCTAAAGGGGGCACTTGATGGTGTTGAAGGGAACGTTTCACCCAGGGGAACCTTCCGGGAAAGTAAGAAGCCCAGGTATCAGGGATACTTGACCAGCATGAGAACGATCATCCAAAATGAGCCTTTGTGATTCATAGAAGCTGTCAAGCATCAAGTATGGAAGGATGCTATGACTGAGGAATATGAGTTCATCATGAAAAGTGATGTTTGGGATGTGGTCCCCAGACCCCAGGACAAAGCAGTTGTCACTTCAAAATGGATTTACAAGATAAAGCATGTAGTTGATGGAAGTGTGGAAAAGTATAAGGCTCGTTTTGTCACTTGTGGCTTCTCTTAGAAGGAAGGTATAGACTATGACAAAATATTTGCACCTATTGCCCGATATACCACCATCCACTCGATCATAGCCCTTGCTACTTCACAATGATGGAACCTACATCAGATGGATGTCAAGACTGCATTCTTGCATGGTTCGATCAAAGAGGAGATGTATGTGGAGAAATCCGAAGGATTTAAGATTCATGATCTATAACCTCACATGTGCAGGTTGAAGAAAGCCCTCTATGGGCTAAAGAAAGCACCCTAAGCGTGGTATGAGAGGATCAATAGCTACCTTATGAAGCCAGGATTCACTATGAGTGAAGCCAACCCTAACCTTTACTTTAAGGTTGAAGATGAAAAACATCTCATACTGGTTTTGTACATTGATGAACTCTTTCTAACAGGTGCAAACCCTCTCATTCTCAAATGTAAGAGGGAGTTGGCTTCCAAGTTCGAGATGAAAGACTTAGGACTGATGCACCATTTCCTAGGATTAGAGCTCTGGCAGAAACCAGGGGAGATTTTCCTATCTCAAGGGAAATACGTGGTGAAAATATTGGAGAGATTTAGTATGGTGGACTGCAAGCCCATGACTACCTCGATGGAGCTTGACATCAAGAAGTTAAGCAGTAGTGCTGTCGGAACTATTTTACAAAATGCTACCAAATATCGTCAACTCATCAGAGAATTGATGTTCTCGGTGAACTCTTGTCTGGATATATGCTTTGTAGTCAACATATGGTTGATCGTCACCACACACATTAGATTGGTGGCAAGAATCTATTGAGATATCTCCGTGGTACAATCACTTATGGGTTGAGATACACTACCGAAGATGTGAGACTACTTGGATATACTGATGTTGATTGGGCAAGCAGTGTGGTGGACCAAAAGAGCAACTTCGGGTGTTTTTTTTCATTGGGATCTACCTCAATATCCTGGATGAGTAGGAAGTAGAAGTTGGTGCCTTTGAGCACTACTGAGGTAGAGTACGTTGCTGCTAGTATGGCCTCTTGTGAGGCGGTCTCATTGTGAAAGATATTCAGTGAGTTTTTTGGATTTACATTGGATACTGTCATGATCCTGTGTGACAACCAGAGCCGGATTCGTTTATCAAAGAATCTCGTATTTCATGATTTCTCCAAGCGTATCGATATCAAGTACCACTATACTTGGGATATGGTGCAGCAAGGATCAATAAGGCTGCAACATATCGGTACATATGAACAGGTCGCCGACATCTTGATGAAGCCCCTGGGAAAGTTCAATTTCTTGATTTTCCGAGAATGAATTGGTGTCGTTCAGAGACCCTCTTATGACAGTCAAGTATGATGTATTGAGCTAAAGAGGCTCTAGGGGGGAAGGAGGTACTTCTTGGAGCGACATGTGACCATAGGACGACTCACCATCCCCTGGTGGTGCACTATGCATAGGGTTAAAGGTTCAACCTTCCCTTGTGACACCCTGTGGCGACTATAGGACAGGATGATTAGTTCTCCTATGGGCCAAGATGATTAGTTATCTATGGCAACTATGGAACATGATTATTAGTTCTCCCATGGGCCAGGATGATTAGTTCTCCATGGTGACTGTGGAACAAGATGATTAGTTCTCCTATGGGCCAGGATGATTAGTTCTCCTGTGGCGACTGTTGGATAAGATGATTCATTCTCCTGTAGACAAGATGATTAGTTCTCCTGTCGAGGTATCCTACCCATGTAGTCTGGGACTCATGGGAAGTTCCTCTCATCTAATTAATGAGTAGGGAAATGGGGTTAGGGACCATTAGTAGTACTATTGATGGATGCATCATTGTATCTACCGTACTCCCTATGTTAGGATGACATCCACTGATATGGGACGAATGGTACTGATCTGGGATCAGTGCGAGTGGTATGACACACTCTGTGACTAACTTCGGGTCAAGAAATGTAGGACAATACATTTGATGGCTGGGATAGTAGCGACGGTTAGACAGATTGTCTGGTTAGACAGATTGCAAATGGAGTTCTCCCTAGTTGAGAGGGAGTGTTAAAATTAGAAACTAGGGCCAAACTCCATGTGGGTCATCTCATTTATGATAGTTGATATTTTTCCTAGATTGCTCTTATCGAGAGGTGTAGGATTGATCTAAAGATCATCTGATTCCAACAAGTATTTTTGGAGATATGAATTTATTTCTATTACAAATTCTCAAGGTCGACCAACAATTAAATGTGTGGCACACATGCCCAGTGAATCATATAAATACAAGAGAGGTTGATTCATTTTCTCATCGTCTCATCTCACTCATTCTTCTCTCTCTCTCCTTAGCTTTGGGTTATACAAGGAGTGGCTCACAAGTAGAACGTTGAATGGAGGATGTAGATGTAGCTGAAGGTGTCTTTAACCTGAGTTGACCAAGAGTTGACTCATCAAGGGTCTGGTTTTGGTGTGGCTACCTCTCCTATGTAGGCTGTAGATTTTGGCACAAAAATTGAGACAATCCGTCCGCCAGTTGGACTAGCATTGACTGCCCTAGTTTTGGGTAGCAGGTTGGTTGTGCTTTTGGGGCTGTTCAAAGGTTGTTTCTTTAGGCTATTCGAGGGCTACTTGACCAAAAATTTACCATGTAAATTGGTGGTTAATTTCAACTTGTTTGACCAAGTTTGACTTTGCTGATCTAGGGTTCGCTGTTGCTGATATAAAATTACAGAATTCTTATTTTGTACTAGTTATCTTTGCTAAACTATTGAAGATAAAATAAGATTTGATCAAAGTGTTTAGTCGTGTTGGGCTTTGTCCCTGGCTAACCACCACATCTTGTGTCTCTTGTCTTGGCTTGTTTTTTGTTCATAGTTTAATGTTCTATCTACACTTTACTTAATGTATATGTGATTGCTAATCTATGGATAATAAGAAGAAAAGAATTAAACTACTCTAAGCATAGAACATACCATAATTTAACAGTTGTATATGTTAATTACAATACTAGACAATACCAAGTGCAACTATAAATAATTTCAGCCACGTAAATTGTATTATATGAAATGTTAAAGTATACAATATTAGTTTCCAACTTAATATTAGTTGGACTACAATTTACACATGAAATGATGTTTCATCATTTCAAAACATTATCATTATGTTGCCAAGGCATTGAAGGTGAATTCGCCAACTCTAGAGACTTGACCATCAGTCTCTATGTGTGTGTCTTATGTGGGGTATTGAATCTAAGGGTATCACTAGATCGGTTCTCTTCTCTCTCTCTTTTTTCATTTGTTGCTCCAATGTTATTTCTTTGAGCTTCTTTCTTCATTTCCTGCTTCTTACCATCGATACTATGTTCCTTTTCTGAAAACAAAAGAAGATACAATGTAGAGTGTAAGATATGAAATACAATGAACACAATAATATAAACTAAAGTAGACTATAAAATTTTTATATGACATATACCTCAACATCAACAATGTCAAAGCCATTTTTCCCCATACAAGCAAGAAACTCGAACAAGTTTTCTTCATTTGGGCATTAGTGGCCACTATAATATGCTCAGATGACCAGTATAAACAAAGAAAATAAAATGTCACTATATAAATAACACCTTAATAACTTAGTATTCAACCTTCAGCGAAAGCTTAGGCACAATCATGCCAACTAAGTTACATGCTAAAAATCTAAAGTTATAGATAACTTGTGAAAACAAATAATCTGAGGTGTGATATTTAATCCTTGTCATTTTATTCGCAACAACATTTCATTTTCTAATGCATGAACTTGGTCAAGTATATAATGGTAGTACAAAATGACCAATTAGTTACATTTCTCTTTTTATTCAAGACATGTAGTAAGCTCCATGTTCATCTAGAGGGAAAGGAGATCCACACCCATGTGGCCAAACATGGTTGAGTCAAATACATCAGTGGATAATTCACCTCTTATAATGCATGCCAAATATGGAAATTTGGAGTTTTCATGTCAATTGTGTGACCAATGGAATGAACGAGATGCCATTTCATGGGGTACCATCATTTTTCTTATGCTCAAAGTGAAGATGTCATGAGGTCTTTAGGCCGGAAAGAGTGAGCCTTGATGTTGTTATCATGGTTAGTGTGATGCTAGTGTGTACACACTTAGGGGTTTTTCAAGATGATTAATGGATTTATCCCTACATGATTAAGATTAAGCTCGATCAAAACATTATCCCCGATATTTTGATTATGTATGCCATGTGCAATAGCATGGAGAATCCACATAACTTATTTTACAACACTAGTATTAGAAATGTTTTCTTATGGAAGAAACAATTAAATGCCATGTAGGAAGTGGTGTTATGACGATGTGACCTTTCCATATTATCAAATGTATGGAGTGTGTGTACAACCAAAGATAATAACTTTTCCTCTTCTCTTTAGGCATGTGTTAAATTTTCGTCTCTAAGAGAAATGGGAGAAGAGCTAAGCTCATTTTGTCAAAATTGGATTTGAGTTTGATGTCTTTGTTCTAGAAATGTATGCAAAGTGTGGAAATTTTGCAGATGCACACCATTTCTTTAACAAAATTCCTAAAGGGATATTACCTCAATGAGAAACATGATCTCAACATACATGTAGAATGGACATGCTATTAAGGCATTGACATTTTTTAATGAATTTAAATTGATAGATATGAAACCTAACCGAGTGATCAACTTGGGTGTTCGCCATGGATGTGTGTATCTAGCAACCCTTCAACATGGTAAGTCTCATCATGAATTTATTCTCAAAAATGGAATTGAATTGGATGTTTCCCTAGATTTTCTCGATATATCCATATATTGCAAGTGTGGAAGCATATATATATATCTCACTAGATGTTTGACAATATGTTTGAAAAATATTTGGTTTCATGGAACATGATGATTGATGGGTATGGAATCATGGTTGTGAGGATGCCTTCATTGTTTCCACCAAATGCAATAGATGGGACTTAAACCATCTCATATCACTTTTACTTGCCTTCTGCATGCATGTAGTCATGCAAGCTTAGTCGAGTTGCATTGGAAATGATTTCGTTGCTTTAGTTAATATTATGGCATTACCCATAGGATAGAACAATATGCATGCATGGTTGACATTCTTGGTTGTGCTCAACATCTTTGTGACGATCAAAATTTTATAAGGTTGGTTCCAATAGAACCTAATTCTACCATATGGAATGCCTCACTTTATGCCTACACATTCATTGCAATGTGGAGCTAGGAGAATGGGTATCATAATGGGGTTTTGAGTTAGACTCCAAAAATGTAGGAAACTATGTATTGGTATGAAACTTCTCTGTTGCAGTTGGAAGATGGGTTGATGTAGTCAAAGTGAGAACAATATTAAATCATAGGGGGTTAAAAGAAATCTAGGCTGTAGTTGGATTGAGATCAATAAGAGGGTCGGTGCATCTATTGAAGTAGCTAGATCACACCCACAGTGACAGAAAATATACATGGTTTTAGAGAGCTTGGCCCAGCTAATGAATGGTGAAGGTAATATAATGGACAATAACTTTACATTGCATTACAATGATGAAGCACTATAACAAGAAGTTTATATTTTGAAACCAAAGTTAGAACTTAGTCGTTTCTTTTGGGTTTATTATGGGTCATCTATTCACATAACCAAAAGGCTTTGAATTTGATATTTGTAGCGATTGTCATTGTGCCACAAAGTTTGTATCCAAGATTGTTTGAGGAGTCATTATATGATTATTTTGAGGGATATCACAATTCTCACTATTTTAAGAAAACAATATGTTATTTTAGAAATTTTTTGTGAAAGCTTAGTAATATGTCGAAAATCATCAAATTAAAGACTAAAATCATCAAATTAAATTCAGAGGTAGAAGAGTTGTCTTCAATTTTATCAGCTTAAAGCTTGGCATCTCGAAGCATGAAGAGGCATCACACATAGGTAGGAAAAATTTTGAGTATAAACCACATGGAATCTCAAACATCTCATTCTTAGTTGCCACCTCAATTCATCTAATTTGGGATCGTGGAAAAATAGTACACAGGTAAAATGTTAACAAACTAACAAGACTAGTTAACATTCAATGATAGTCCTGAATCTTGTTTTTATCCTACTAATTGTTGTCATGGATCCCTAATATATAGCATAAATAAAACTAGTTCATGTACTCCATTTTAATTGTTTATAATAGGGTATTAATGTTATCAAATTGGAACCAATAAAGAAGTGCCTAAATCAACAGCCAATTTTTTTAATTTATTTTCAAGATGTTGGATCCCACTCATAAAACGTGCACTAGCCACTGAAAATGACATCTAGAATTGAAACTTACAGTGGATATGTTCTTGACTTTGTAAGTCAAGCAATGGAAGTTAGATGCTTCAAGATCCTCCACTAGGAACTGATAATACTTTGGATCTCTCAATTTTTGTATGCTTTTCCTCTGTCCTTCTGCAAGCAGATGTTAATCAATATGAGAATCATAGTCTAGATCTTGGATATATGGGTGAGTATGAATTGTAACCAACTGTATATAAAAGTTGACTCCCACTGCTACAAATTAGAGCATCCAATGTAGACACTTTGATTCCAATAGAATGAAGTATATAAAGTGTTTCAGAAACTATTAATGCAATAGATAAAATGAATCTAGGAGATGAAAAGCTGCAAAACAGAATGAACTGCATTCATAATCTCTTGGATGATAATAGCTTGTCGACTAACAAGGGGTTCTCAAAAATCATAATACTAATCCACTGCAATTAGAAATAGAAGCTTTTTTGTCCTAAGAAGTAGTTTCCTTGAAGGAACTAATGTCATATTCTTTGGGAAGCTCATCAATGCCTTTGGTTCAAATGTCACTAACCTTGAAAAAATGGCTTTTGAAGTTACAATGGTATGAGGGTATGATATATTTTCATGGATGGTATGTTGATCGTTTAACTTCTTGGTTAATTACTTGTTCTGAAATTATTGCTAGCATCGAGGATCACTCATGATGTGTTTCTTAAATTGAAGTGTTTACAAAGGGTGGTTCCTCTATCTTTCTACATGATGTTATCCATCCTGCCATGGTGTTATCATGCCATCCTGCTATGGGGTTATCACGTTGGGTCGTTTTCTTTGTACTGTTATATTAGAATTACTCTAGATGGGGATCTACCCACCATAGCAGAATGCAAGAGTTTTTCTTTGAATTGTTCTTGTGTATCTGTTTATAATGCCAGACCAGATAACAATTGTGAGGCAGAGTTGGTTTACGAGTGATTAGTCATATCAAGATATTTTTTACTCAAGAAGTACACTTTGGAGAACCAGTTTCTGGTTTGATGTGTTTGCAGGTCTCTGGTACTAACCTTGCTGGTTGTTTTGGTGCCATCTTACAAATCTGGTTTATGAGGCATTATCTGCACTAAAAGGTATACTAATATAGAAGGAGACTTTGGTATAGTCTCCAAGTTGATATGTCAGCATATATTCATTGCTGGCTATTTTGTTGTCATCTTATAGAGATGATTTATGATTTATTATCTGCACCAAAAGCTATGCTAATCTAGAAGTAGGTTGTGGTATCCCAGTCCCTAGTTTGATATGTTAGCATATAGTTCTATTATGAAGGCTCGTAAAAATCTCTAGATTGATGTGTCTGTTAGCATATAGTTATTTCTCGCTTTTTTGGTTGCAGCTTACAAAACTAGTTTATGAGGCATTATCTATACCAAAATCTATGATAATATAGAAGAAAACATTGAGATGCAAGTCCCCAGTTTGATGTGTCAACATATAGTCCTAATATGCAGACTTTGGGATGCAAGTTTCCAGGTTGATGTGTTCAGGTTAATGTGTCATTGATGGCTATTTTGGTGCCATCTAATAAAGCTGGTTTATGAGGCGTTATCTGCACCAAAAGCTATGCTAATATTGAAGCAAAATTTGCGATGCAGGTCCCCAGCTTGATGTGTCAACATATGGTCATAATATGTTGACTTTGGGATGCAATTCTCCACGTTGATGTGTCAGCATATAGTGATTGTTGGGCTATTTTGGTGCCATCTTACATAGCTGGTTTATGAGCCATTATATGCTCCAAAAACTATATTAATATACAAGCAAACTTTGGGATTCAAGTTCACAGCTTGATGAGTTAACATATATACCTAATATGGAGACTTTGGTATGCAAGTCTAGAAGTTGATGTGTCATCATATAGTCATTATTTGTAGTTTTGATACCATCTTATAGAGCTGGTTTATGAGCTATCATCTACACCAAAATCTATGGTAATTTTGTAAGTGTCTTTCCAGTGTGTGCACACTTAGGATTTTGCAAGATGATTAATGGATTCATGCCTACCTGTTCAGGATTAAGCTCGATCAAAACATTATCTCCAAGCTTGTGATTATGTATTACATGTGCAATAGCATGAATAATCCATATAATTTTTTTCAAACCATTAGTATTAGAAATGTTTTCTTATGGAAGAAACAATTAAGTGCCATGTAGCAAGCGGCCTTTATGAGGATGTGATCTTTCCGTAATACCAAATGTATGGAGTGTGTGTACAACCAAATATAATCATTTTCCTCTTCTCTTTAGGCATGTGTCAAGTTGTCTGTTCTAAGAGAAAGGAAGAAGATATAAGCCCATTTTGTCAAAATTGGATTTGATATTGATGTCTTCGTTTTGGAAATGTATGCAAAGTGTTGAAATTGTGTATATGCACACCAATTCTTTGACAAAATGCGTAAAGGGATATTATCTAAACGAGAAACATGATCTCAGCATACATGTAGAATGGACATGTTAGTGAGGCATTGAAATTTTTTAATCAATTTAAATTGAAAGATATGAAACCTAACTGAGTGATCAATTTGGGTGTTTGCCATGGATGTGTGTATCTAGCAACCCTTCAAAATGGTAAGTCCAATCATGATTTTATTCTCAAAAATGGAATTGAATTGGACATTTCCCTAGATATTATCAAGATATTCATATATTGCAAGTGTGGAAGCATAGATATATCTCACTAGATGTTTGACAATATGCCTGAAACTATTTAGTTTCATGGAACATGATGAAGGATGGGTATGGAATCATGGTTGTGAGGATGCCTTCGTTGTTTCCACCAAATGAAATAGATGGGAGTTAAACCATCTCATATCACTTTTACTTGCCTTTTGTACACATGTAATCATGCAAGCTTAGTGGAATTGCGTTGGAAATGATTTCATTGCTTTAATTAAGATTATGGAATTACCCATAGGATAGAATAGTATGCATGCATGGTTGACATTCTTGGTTCTGCTGAACATCTTTACGAGGATCAAAATTTTATAAGGATGGTGCTAATAGAAACTAATTATTTGATATGGAATGCCTCACTTGGTTTTTGCATCATTCATTGCAATGTGGAGCTAGGAGAATGGGAATCATAATGGAGTTTTGAGTTAGGCTCCAAAAATGTAGGAAACTATGTATTGGTATGAAACCTCTCTGTTGCAGCTGGAAGATGGGTTGAAGTAGTCAAAGTGAGAACAATATTAAACCACAGGGGGTTAAAACAAATCTAGGGTGCAGTTGGATTGAGATCAATAAGAGGGTCTATGCATCTATTGAAGTAGCTAGATCACACCCACAGTCACAAAAAATATACATGGTTTTAGAGAGCTTGGCCCAGCTAATGAATGGTGAAGGTAATATAATGGACAAGAACTTTACATTGTGTTACAATGATGAAAGAATATGACAAGAAGTGTATATTTTGAAACCAAAGTTAGAACTTAGTTGTTTCTTTTGGGTTTATTACTGGTCATCTATTCACATAACCAAAAGGCTTTGAATTTGGTATTTGTAGTGATTGTCATTGTGCCACAAATTTTGTATCCAAGATTGTTTGAGGAGTCATTATATGATTATTTTGATGGATATAGCAATTTTCACTATTTTAAGAAAACAATATGTTATTTTAGAAAATTTTGGTGAAGACTTAGTAATATGTCCAAAATCATCAAATTAAAGACTAAAATCATTAAATTAAATTCAGAGGCAGAAGAGTTGTCTTTGATTTTATCACCTTAAAGCTTGACATCTCGAAGCATGAAGAGGCATCACACATAGGTAGGAACATTTTGAGTATAAACCAGGTAGCATCTCAAACATCTCATTCTTAGTTTCCACCTCAATTCATCTAATTTGGGATCATGGAAAAATAGTACACAAGTAAAATGTTAGCAAACTAACAAGACTAGTTAACATTCAATGGTAGTCCTGAATCTTGTTTTTATCCTACTAATCGTTGTCATGATCCCTAATATCAAGCATAAATAAAGCTAGTTCATGTACTCCATTTTAATTGTTTATAATAGGGTATTAATGTTATCAAATTGGAACCAGTAAATAAGTGCCTAAATCAAGAACCAATTTTTTATTTATTTTCAAGATGTTGGATCCCACTGATAAAGCATGCACTAGCTACTGAAAATGACATATAGAATTGAAACTTACAGTGGACATGTTCTTGACTTTATAAGTCAGGCAATGGAAGTTATATGCTTCAAGATCCTCCACTAGGAACTGAGAATTCTTTGGATCTCTCAATTTTTGCATGCTTTTCCTTAGTCCTTCTACACCGCGACGTTAATCAATATGAGAATCATAGGCTAGATCTTGGATATAATGGTGAGTATGAATTGTAACCAGCTGTATATAAGAGTTGACTGCCACTACTGCAAATTAGAGCATCAAATGTCTAGACACTTTTATTCGAATAGAATGAAGCATCTAAAGTGTTTCAGAAACTATTAATGCAATAGATAAAATGAATTTAGGAGATGAAATGTTGCAAAATAGAATGAACTGCATTCAAAATGTCTTAGATGATAATAGCTTGTCGACT
The DNA here is from genome assembly GCA_000404065.3 of Pinus taeda. Lineage (NCBI taxonomy): Eukaryota > Viridiplantae > Streptophyta > Pinopsida > Pinales > Pinaceae > Pinus > Pinus taeda. The sequence continues at coordinate 97,932 of APFE030352558.1, forward strand.
ACCAAGGGGTTCTCCAAAATCATAATACGATTCCACTGCAATTAGAAATAGACACTTTCTTGTCTTGAGAAGTAGTTTCCTTGAAGGAACTAAGATCATATTCTTTGGGAAGCTCATCAATGCCTTTGGTTCAAATGACACTAACCCTAACAAAATGGATTTTGAAGTTTCAAAGGTATGAGGGTATGTTATATTTTCATGGATGGTATGGTGATAGTTTAACTTCTTGGTTAATTACTTGATCTGAAATTATTGCTAGCATCGAGGATCACTCATGACGTGTTTCTTAAATTAAAGTGTTTATGAAAGGGTGGTTCCTCTATATTTCTACATGATGTTATCCATCCTACCATGGTGTTACCATGCCATCCTGCTATGGGGTTATCATGTTGGGTCGTTTTCTTTGTACTGTTATATCAGAATTACTCTACGTGGGGATCTACCCACCATAGCAGAATGCAAGAGTTTTTCTTTGAATTGTTCTTATGTATCTATTAATAATCCCACACCAGATAACTATTGTGAGGCAGAGTTGGTTTACGAGTGATTAGCCATGTCAAAAGATTTATTATTCAAGAAGTACACTTCGGAGAACAAGTTTCCAGTTTGATGTGTTTGAAGGTCTCCAGTACTAACCTTAATTGTTGTTTTGGTGCCATCTTGCAAATCGGGCTTGTAAGGCATTATCTGCACTAAAAGGTATGCAAATCTAGAAGCAGACTTTGGTATAGTCTCTAGGTTGATATGTCAGCATATAGACATTTCTGGTCATTTTGGTGCCATCTTATAGAGATGATTTATGATTTATTATCTACACCAAAAACTATGCTAATCTAGAAGTAGGTTGTGGGATCCAAGTCCCTAGTTTGATATGTTAACATATAGTCCTAATATGAAGGATAATTAAAATCTCTAGGTTGATGTGTATGTTAGCATATAGTTATTGCTGGCTTTTTTGGTCCCAACGTACAAGGTTGGTTGATGAGGCATTATCTACACCAAAATCTAAGCTAATCTAGAAGCAAACATTGAGATGCAATTCCCTAGTTTGATGTGTCAACATATAGTCCTAATATGCAGACTTTGGGATGCAAGTCTCCAAGTTGATGTGTTCAGGTTAATGTGTCATTGCTGGTTGTTTTGGTGCCATCTAATAAAGCTAGTTTATGAAGCATTATCTGCACCAAAAGCTATGCTAATCTAGAATCAGACTTTGGGATGCAGGTCCCCAGCTTGATGTGTCAACATATAGTCATAATATGTTGACTTTGTGATGCAATTCTCCACGTTGATGTGTCATCACATAGTGATTGTTGAGTTGTTTTGGTGCCATCTTACAGAGCTAGTTTATGAGGAATTATTTGCTCCAAAAACTATATAAATCTAGAAGCAGAATTTGGGATTCAAGTTCATAGCTTGATGTGTTAATGTATATACCTAATATGCAGGCTTTCGTATGCAAGTCTCCAAGTTGATGTGTCAGCATATAGTCAATGTTGGTAGTTTTGATGCCATCTTACTGAGCTAGTTTATGAGGTATCATCTACACCAAAAGCTATGGTAATCTAGTAAGCGTGTTTGCAGTGTGTACAAACTTAGGGGTTTTGCAAGATGATTGATGGAACTATGCCTACCTGATTAGGATTAAGCTCGATCAAAACATTATCTCCAAGAGTGTGATTATGTATTCCAAGTTGGGTTGTGTTATATTCTTTCCACGACTAACCTACGTAGTGAACCGGGGGGTTAGAGGGGGGGCGGAGCCCCCTCTTCGTTGCGCCAATTACGTAGCATGGGTGGCAGCCCCCCCTATCCAGGGGGTTTGAGGGGGGCAGGTAGCCCCACTGTACGGGGTCCGAGGCAGCGCCCCGAGATTTTTTTTTTTTTGGACCCTATATTAGGTTGGGCGAACCTACCTATGGTTTTTGGTCCATGGTTTTGGACGCAATGGTTTTCGGCCATGGTATTGGATGCTTTGGCATGTATAAATATGTAATGTAACATTGAAAGGAACATAATGAAAAATCAAGCTGGTAGTCCCGGTTGTTGGATCCAGGGGAAAAATCTCTGTGCATATGTGTTTTATGTGTTATGCTCTCGCATTGTTTATTTTCTTTGTTTTAGAATTCGTATGCAGGTAATTTCTGTACAGGGTTAAAACCTACATCCCATCTGCAATAGCATGGATAATCCATATAACCTTTTTTAAACCATTAATATTAGAAATGTTTTCTTATGGAAGAAACAATTAAATGCCATGTAGGAAGCGGCCTTTATGAGGATGTGACCTTTCCATATTACCAAGTGTATGGACTATGTGTACAACCAAATATAATAATTTTCCTCTGCTCTTTAGGCATGTGTCAAATTGTCTATTTTGAGAGAAAGGGAGAAGATATAAGCCCATTTTGTCAAAATTGGATTTGAGTTTGATGTCTTTGTTCTAGAAATGTATGCAAAGTGTGGAAATTGTGTAGATGCACACCAATACTTTGACAAAATGCCTGAAGGGATATTATCTCAATGACAAACATGATCTCAACATACATGTAGAATGGACATGTTAGTGAGGCATTGACATTTTTTAATCAATTTAAATTGACAGATATGAAACCTAATCGAGTGATTAACTTAGGTGTTCACCATGGATGTGTGTATTTAGCAACTCTTCAACATGGTAAGTCTAATCATGATTTTATTCTCAAAAAGGGAATTGAATTGGAAGTTTCCCTAGATATTATCAAGATATCAATATATTTCAAGTGTGGAAGCATAGATATATCTCACTAGATGTTTGACAATATGCCTGAAAACTATTTGGCTTCATGGAACATGATGATGGATGGGTATGGAATCATGGTTGTGAGGATGCCTTCGTTGTTTCCACCAAATGAAAAAGATGGGAGTTAAACCATCTCATATCACTTTTACTTTCCTTTTGTATGCATTTAGTCATGCAAGCTTAGTGGAATTGTGTTGGAAATGATTTCATTGCTCTAGTTAAGATTATAGCATTACCCATAGGATATAATAGTATGCATGCACGGCTGACATTCTTGGATGTGTTCAACATCTTTATCAGGATCAAAATTTTATAAGGATGGTGCTAATAGAACCTAATCCTACCATATGGAATTCCTCACTTGGTTTCTGCAACATTCATTGCAATGTGGAGCTAGGAGAATGGGTATCATAATGGAGTTTTGAGTTAGGCTCCAAAAATGTAGGAAACTATGTATTGGTATGAAACCTCTCTGTTGTAGCTGGAAGATGGGTTGATGTAGTCAAAGTGAGAACAATATTAAACCATAGTGGGGTAAAAAAAATATAGGGTGCAGTTGGACTGTGATCAATAAGAGGGTCTGTGCATCTATTGAAGCAGCTAGATCACACCCACATTCACAAAAAATATACATGGTTTTAGAGAGCTTGGCCCAACTAATGAATGGTGAAGGTAATATAATAGACAAGAATTTTACATTGCATTACAATGATCAAGGACTGTGACAAGAAGCATATATTTTGAAACCAAAGTTAGAACTTAGTAGTTTCTTTTGGTTTTATTACTGGTCATCTATTCACATAACCAAAAGGCTTTGAATTTGATATTTGTAGAGATTGTCATTGTGCCACGAAGTTTGTATGTAGGATTGTTTGAGGAGTCATTATATGATTATTTTGAGGGATATAACAATTTTCACTATTTTAATAAAACAATATATTATTTTAGAAAATTTTGGTGAAGGCTTAGTAATATGTTCAAAATCATCAAATTAAAGACTAAAATCATAAAATTAAATTTAGAGGTAGAAGAGTTGTCTTCGATTTTATCACCTTAAAGCTTGAAATCTCAAAGCATGAAGGGCCTTCACACATAGTTAGGAACAATTTTGAGTATAAACCACATGGCATCTCAAACATCTCATTCTTAGTTGCCACCTCAATTCATCTAATTTGGGATCGTGGAAAAATAGTACACAAGTTAAATGTTAACAGACTAACAAGACTAATTAACATTCAATGATAGTCCTGAATCTTGTTTTTATCCTACTAATCATTGTCATGGATCCATAATATCTAGCATAAATAAAGCTAGTTCATGTACTCCGTTTTAATTGTTTATAATAAGGTATTACTGTTATAAAATTGGAACTAGTATTGAAGTGCCTAAATCAACAACCAATTTTTTATTTATTTTCGAGATGTTGGATCCCACCCATAAAACATGCACTAGCCACTGAAAATGACATCTAGAATTGAAACTTACAATGGATATGTTCTTGAGTTTATAAGTCAAGCAATGGAAGTTAGATGCTTCAAGATCATCCACTAGGAAATGAGAATTCTTTGGATCTCTCAATTTTTGCATGCTTTTCTTCAGTCCTTCTACACCTCGACATTAATCAATATGAGAATCATACTCTAGATCTTGGATATATGGGTGAGTATGAATTGTAACCAGCTTTATATAAAAGTTGACTCTCACTGCTGGAAATTAGAGCATCAAATGTAGACACTTTGATTCCAATAGATTGAAGCATATAAAGTGTTTCAGAAACTATTATTGCAATAGATAAAATGAATCTAGGAGATGAAGAGTTGCAAAATAGAATGAACTACACTCGTAATCTCTTGGATGATAACAACTTGTCTACTAAGAAGGGGTTCTCCAAAATCATAATAGTAATCCACTGCAATCAGAAATTGACACTTTTCTTGTCCTGAGAAGTAGTTTCCTTAAAGGAAGTAAGCTCATATTCTTTGGGAAGCTCATCAATGCCTTCGGTTCAAATGTCACTGACCCTAGAAAAATGGCTTCTGATGTTGCAAAGGTACGAGGGTATGATAGATTTTCATGGATGGTATGCTGATAGTTTAACTTCTTGGTTAATTACTTGATTTGAAATTATTGCTAGCATCGAGGATCACTCGTGATGTGTTTCTTAAATTGAATTATTTATCAAAGTATGGTTCCTCTGTATTTATACATGATGTTATCCATATTTCCATGGTGTTATCATGCCATCCTACTATGGGGTTATCATGTTGGGTCATTTTCTTTGTACTGTTATATCAGAATTACTCTACATGGGGATCTACCCACCATACCAGAATACAAGAGTTTTTCTTTGAATTGTTATTGTGTATCTATTTATAATCCCACACTAGATAACAATTGTGAGGTAGAGTTTGTTTACAAGTGATTAGCCACGTCAAAATATTAGTTACTCATGAAGTACACTTTGGAGAACAAGTTTCCGGTTTGTTGTGTTTTCAGGTCTTTGGTACTAACCTTGCTAGTTGTTTTGGTGCCATCTTACAAATCTAGTTTATGAGTCATTATTTGCACTAAAAGGTATGCTAATCTAGAATCAGACTTTGGTATTGTCTCCAGGTTGATATGTCAGCATATAGTCATTGCTAGCTATTTTGGTGCCATCTTATAGAGATGATTTATGATTTATTATCTGCTCCAAAAGCTATGCTAATCTAGAAGTAGGTTGTGGGATCCAAGTCCCTAGTTTGATATGTTAGCATATAGTCCTAATATGAAGTCTAATGAAAATATCCAGCCTGATGTGTTTGTTAGCATATAGTTATTGCTGGCTTTTTTGGTGCCAGCTTACAAAGCTGGTTTATGAGGCATTATCTACACCAAAATCTATGGTAATCTAGAAGAAAACATCGTGATGCAGATCCCCAGTTTGATGTGTAAACATATAGTCCTAATATGAAGACTTTGGGATGCAAGTCTCCAAGTTGATGTGTTCAGGTTAATGTGTTATTACTGGCTATTTCGGTGCCATCTAATAAAGTTGATTTATGAGGTGTTTTCTGCAGCAAAATCTATGCTAATCTAGAAGCAGAATTTGGGATGCAGGTCCCTAGCTTGATGTGTCAACATATAGTCATAATATGTTGACTTTGGGATGCAATTCTCCATGTTGAAGTGTCAGCATATAGTGATTGTTGGGCTGTTTTGGTGCCATCTTATAGAGCTAGTTTATGAGGCATTATCTGTTCCAAAAACTATTTTAATCTAGAAGCAGACTTTGGGATTCAAGTTCACAGCTTGATGTGTTAACATATATAACTAATATGTATACTTTGGTATGCAAGTATCCAAGTTGATGTGTCAGCATATAGTCATTGTTGGTAGTTTTGATGCCATCTTACAGAGCTGGTTTATGAGGTACCATCTACACCAAATGCTATGGTAATCGAGTAAATGTGTTTCCAATCTTTGCACACTTAGGGGTTTTGCAAGATGATTAATGGATTTATGCCTACCTGATTAGGATTAAGCTCAATCAAAATGTTATCTTCAAGCTTGTGATTATGTATTCCATGTGCAATAGCATGGATAATCCATATAACGTTTTTGAAACCATTAGTAATAGAAATGTTTTCTTATGGAAAAAGTAATTAAATGCCATGTATGAAGCAGCCTTTATGAGGATGTGACCTTTCCATATTACCAAATGTATGGACTGTGTGTACAACCAAATATAATCATTTTCCTCTGCTCTTTAGGCATGTGTCAACTTCTCTGTTCTAAGAGAAAGGGAGAAGATCTAAGCCCATTTTGTCAAAATTGGATTTGAGTTTGATGTCTTTATTCTAGAAATGTATGCAAAATGTGGAAATTGTGTAGATGCACACCAATTCTTTGACAAAATGCCTAAAGGGATATTATCCCAATGAGAAACATGATCTCAACATGCATGTGTAATGGAGATGTTAGTGAGGCATTGACATTTTTTAATCAATTTAAATTGACAGATATGAAACCTAACTGAGTGATCAACTTGGGTGTTCGCCATGGATGTGTGTATCTAGCAACCATTCAACATTGTAAGTCTAATCATGATTTTATTCTCAAAAATGGAATTGAATTGGACATTTCCCTAGATATTATCGAGATATCCATATATTGCAAGTGTGGAAGCATAGATATATCTCACTAGATGTTTGAAAATATGCTTGAAAACTATTTGTTTTCATGGAACATGATGATGAATGGGTATGTAATCATGGTTGTGAGGATGCCTTTGTTGTTTCCACCAAATGCAATAGATGTAAGTTAAACCATCTCATATCACTTTTACTTGCCTTTTGTATACATGTAATCATGCAAACTTAGTGGAATTGCGTTGGAAATGATTTCATTTCTTTAGTTAAGATTATGGCATTACCCATAGGATAGAACAATATGCATATATGGTTGACACTCTTGGTTGTGCTCAAAATCTATATGAGGATCAGAATTTTATAAGGATGGTGCTAATAGAGCCTAATCCTACCATATGGAATGCCTCACTTGGTTTCTGCAACATTCATTGCAATGTGGAGCTAGGAGAATGGGCATCATAATGGAGTTTTGAGTTAGACTCCAAAAATGTAGGAAACTATGTATTGGTATGAAACCTCTCTGTTGCTGCTAGAAGATGGGTTGATGTAGTCAAAGTGAGAACAATATTAAACCGTAGGGGGTTAAAAAATAATCTACGGTGTAGTTGGATTGAGATCAGTAAGAGGGTTTGTGCGTCTATTGAAGCAGCTAGATCACACCTACATTCACAGAAAATATACATGGTTTTAGAGAGCTTCACCCAGCTAATGAATGCTGAGGTAATACAATAGACAATAAATTTAAATTGCATTACAATGATGAAGGATTGTGACAAGAAGCATATATTTTGAAACCAATGTTAGAACTTAGTCGTTTCTTTTGGGTTTATTACTGGTCATCTATTCACATAACTAGAAGGCTTTGAATTTGATATTTGTAGTGATTGTCATTGTTCCACAAAGTCTGTATCCAGGATTGTTTGAGGAGTCATTATATGATTATTTTGAGGGATATAACAATTTTCACTATTTTAAGAAAAAAATATGTTATTTTAGAAAAGTTTGGTGAAGGCTTAGTAATATGTCCAAAATCATCAAGTTAGAGACTAAAATCATGAAAAAAATTCAGAGCCAGAAGAGTTGTCTTCGATTTTATCACCTTAAAGCTTGACATCTCGAAGTATGAAGAGGCATCACACATAGGTAGGAACAATTTTGAGTATAAACCACATGGCATCTCAAACATATCATTCTTAGTTGCCACCACAATTCATCTAATTTGGGATCATGGAAAAATAGTACACAAGTAAAAGGTTAACAAACTAACAAGACTAGTTAACATTCAATGATAGTCCTAAATCTTGTTTTTATCCTACTAGTCATTGTCATGGATCCCTAATATCTAGCATAACTAAAGCTAGTTCATGTACTCCATTTTAATTTTTTATAATAGGGTATTAATGTTATCAAATTAGAACTAGTAAAGAAATGCCTAAATCAACAACCAATTTTTTATTTATTTTCAAGATGTTGGATCCCACTCATAAAAAATACACTAGCCACTGAAAATGACATCTAGATTTGAAACTTATAGGGATATGTTCTTGAATTTATAAGTCAAGCAATGGAATTTAGATGCTTCAAGATCCTCCACTAGGAACTGAGAATTCTTTGGATCTCTCAATTTTTACATGCTTTTCCTGAGTCCTTATGTACCTTGACATTAATCAATATGAGATTCATAGTCTAGATCTTAGATATATGGGTGAGTACGAATTGTAACCAATTGTATATAAAAGTTGACTCCCACTGCTGCAAATTAGAGCATCAAATGTAGACACTTTGATTCCAATAGTTTGAAGCATATAAAGTGTTTCAGAAACTATTAATGCAGTAGATAACATGAATCTAGGAGATGAAAGGTTGCAAAATAGAAGGAACTGCATTCATAATCTCTTGGATGATAATAGTTTGTCTACTAGCAAGGGGTTCTCCAAAATCATAATACTAATCCACTTCAACTACAAATGGACACTTTCTTCTCCTGAGAGGTAGTTTCCTTGAAGGAACTAAGCTCATATTCATTGGGAAGCTCATCAATGCCTTTGGTTCAAATGTCACTGACCTTGACAAAATGGCTTATGAAGTTGCAAAGGTATGAGGGTATGATAGATTTTCATGGATGGTATGTTGATAGTTTAACTTCTTGTTTAATTACTTGATCTGAAAGTATTGCTAGCATCAAGGATCACTCATGATGTGTTGCTTAAATTGAAGTGTTTATCAAAGGGGTGTTTCCTCTATATTTCTACATGATGTTATCCATCCTGCCATGGTGTTATCATGCCATCCTGCTATGGGGTTATCATGTTGGGTCGTTTTCTTTGTATTGTTATATCAGAATTACTCTACATGGGGATCTACCCACCATAGTAGAATGCAAGAGTTTTTCTTTGAATTGTTCTTATGTATCTGTTTATAATCCTGCAACAGATAACAATTATGAGGTAGAGTTGGTTTACGAGTGATTAGACATGTCAAAATATTTGTTACTCGAGAATTACACTTTGGACAACAAGTTTCTAATTTGATGTGTTTTCAGGTCTCTGGTACTAACCTTGCCGGTTGTTTTGGTGCCATCTTACAAATATAGTTTATGAGTCATTATCTGCACTAAAAAGTATGCTAATCTAGAAGTAGACTTTGGTATAGTCTCTAGGTTGATATGTCAGCATATAGTCATTGCTGGTTGTTTTGGTGCCATCTTATAGAGATGATTTATGATTTATTATATGCAGCAAAAGCTATGCTAATCTAGAAGTAGGCTATGGGATCCAAGTCCTTAGTTTGATATGTTGTCATATAGTCCTAATATGAAGGCTAATGAAAATCTCCAGGTTGATGTGTCTGTTAGCATATAGCTATTGCAGGCTTTTTTGGTGCCCGCTTACAAAACTGGTTTATGAGCCATTATCTACGCCAAAATCTATGCTAATCTAGAAGAAAACATTGAGATGCAAGTCCCTAGTTTGATGTGTCAACATATAGTCCTAATAAGCAGATTTTGGGATGCAAGTCTCCAGGTTGATGTGTCCAGGTTAATGTGTCATTGCTAGCTGTTTTGGTCCCATCTAATAAAGCTAGTTTATAAGCCATTATTTTCACCAAAAGCTATGCTAATCTAGAAGAAAACTTTGGGATGCAGGTCCCCAGCTTGATGTGTCAACATATGGTAATAATATGTTGACTTTGGGATGCAATTCTACACGTTGATGTGTCAGCATATATCTATTGTTGGGTTGTTTTGGTGCCATCTTACAGAGCTAGTTTATGAGGCATTATCTGCACCAAAAACTATATTAATCTAGAAGCAGACTTCGGGATTCAATTTCACAGCTTGATGTGTTAACATATATACCTAATATGAAGGATTTGCTATGCAAGTCTCCAATTTGATGTGTCAGCATATAGTCATTGTTGGTAGTTTTGATGCCATCTTACAGAGCAGGTTTATGAGGTATCATCTACACCAAAAGCTATGGTAATCTAGTAAGTGTGTTTCCAGTGTGTACAAACTTAGGGGTTTTGCAAGATGATTGATGGATCTATGCCTACCTGATTAGAATTAAGCTTGATCAAAACATTATCTCCAAGCTTGTGATTATGTATTCCATGTGCAATAGCATGGATAATACATATAACGTTTTTTAAACCATTAGCATTAGAAATGTTTTCTTATGGAAGAAACAATTAAATGTCATGTAGGAAGCAACCTTTATGAGGATGTGACCTTTTCATATTACCAAATGTATGGACTGTGTGTACAACCAAATATAATCATTTTCCTCTACTCTTTAGGCATGTGTCAACTTCTCTATTCTAAGAGAAAGGGAGAAGATCTAAGCCCATTTTGTCAAAATTGGATTTGAGTTTGATGTCTTTGTTCTGGAAATGTATGCAAAGTGTGAAAATTGTGTAGATGCACACCAATTCTTTGACAAAATGCCTAAAGGGATATTATCCCAATGAGAAACATGATCTCAGCATGCATGTAGAATGGACATGTTACTGAAGCACTAACATTTTTTAATCAATTTAAATTGACATATATGAAACCTAATTGAGTGATCAACTTGGGCTTTCGCCATGGATGTGTGTATCTAGCAACCCTTCAACATGATAAGTCTAATCATGACTTTATCCTCAAAAATGGAATTTAATTCGACTTTTCCCTAGATATTATCGAGATATCCATATATTGAAAGTGTGTAAGCATAGATATATCTCACTAGATGTTTGAAAATATGCCTGAAAACTATTTTGTTTCATGGAACATGATGATGGATGGGTATGGAATCATGGTTGTGAGGATGCCATCGTTGTTTCCACCAAATGCAATAGATGCGAGTTAAACCATATCATATCACTTTTACTTGCCTTTTGTATGCATGTAGTCATGCAAGCTTAGTGGAATTGTGTTGGAAATGATTTAATTGCTTTAGTTAAGATTATGGCATTACCCATAGGATAGAACAGTATGCATGAATGGTTGACACTCTTGGCTGTGCTCAACATCCATATGAGGATCACAATTTTATAGGATGGTGCTAATAGAACCTAATTCTACCATATGAAATTCCTCACTTGGTCTCTGCAACATTCATTGCAATGTGGATGTAGAAGAATGGGCATTATAATGGAGTTTTGAGTTAGGCTCCAAAAATGTAGGAAACTATGTATTGGTATGAAACCTCTCTACTGTAGCTGGAAGATGGGTTGATGTAGTCAAAGTGAGAACAATATTAAACCACAGGGGGTTAAAAAAAATCTAGGGTACAATTGGATTGAGATCAATAATAGGGTCTATGCATCTATTCAATCAGCTAGATCACACCCACATTCACAAAAAATATACATGGTTTTAGAGAGCTTGGCCCAGCTAATGAATGGTGAAGGTAATATAATAGACAAGAAATTTGCATTGCATTACAATGATGAAGGACTGTGACAAGAAGCATATATTTTGAAACCAAAGTTAGATCTTAGTCATTTCTTTTGGGTTTATTAGCTACATGTCATCTATTCACACAACCAAAGGGATTTCAACTTGATATTTGTAGCGATTGTCATTGTGCCACAAAGTTTGTTTCTAGGATTATTTGAGTAGTCATTATATGATTATTTTGAGGGATGTAACAATTTTCACTATTTTAAGAATACAATATGTTAATATGGAAAATCTTGGTGAAGGCTTAGTAATATGTCCAAAATCATCAAATTAAAGACAAAAATCATCAAATTAAATTCAGAGGCAGTAGAGTTGTCTTCAATTTTATCACCTTAAAGCTTGACATCTCAAAGCATGAAGAGGCATCACACATAGCTAGGAACAATTTTGAGTGTAAACCACATGGCATATCAAACCTCTCATTCTTAGTTGCCACCTCAATTCATCTACTTTGGGAGCCTGGAAAAATAGTACACAAGTAAAATGTTAACAAACTAACAAGACTAGTTAACATTTAATGATAGTCCTGAATCTTGTTTTTATCCTACCAATCATTGTTATGGATCCCTAATATCTAGCATAAATAAAGCTAGTTCATGTACTCCATTCTAATTTTTTATAAGAGGGTATTAATGTCATCAAATTGGAACCAATAAAGAAGTGCTTTAATCAACAACAATTTTTATTTCTATTTTCAAGATGTCGGATCCCACTCATAAAACATTTCTTGACCACTAGAAATGAAATATAGAATTGATAAAGTGGATATGTTCTTGACTTTATAATTCAAGCAATGGAAGTTAGATGCTTCAAGATCTTCCGCTACGAACTGAGAATTCTTTTGATCTCTCAATTTTTTCATGCTTTTTCTCAGTTATTCTGCACCTCGACGTTAATCAATATGAGAGTCATAGTCTAGATCTTGGATATATGGATGAATGTGAATTGTAACCAGCTCTATATAAAAGTTGACTCCCACTGCTACAAATTAGAGCATCAAATGAAAACACTTTGATTCCAATAGAATGAAGCATATAAAGTGTTTCTGAAACTGTTAATGTAGTAGATAAAATGAATCTAGGAGATGAAAAGTTGCAAAATAGAAAGAATTGCATTCATAATCTTTTGGATGATAATAGCTTGTCTACTAACAAGGGGTTTTTCAAAATCATAATGCCAATCCACTGCAATCAGAAATAGACACTTTCTTGTCCTGAGCAATAGTTTCCTTGAAGAAACTAAGCTCATTTTCTTTGGGAATCTCATCAATGCCTTTGGTTCAATTCTCACTAACCCTGATAAAATGGCTTCTGAAGTTGCAAAGGTATGAGGGTTTGATAGATTGTCATGGCTGGTATGCTAATAGTTTAACTTCTTGTTTAATTACTTGATCTGAAATTATTACTAGCATCGAGGATCACTGATGATGTGTTGCTTAAGTTGAAGTGTTTATGAAAAGGTGGTTCCTCTGTATTTCTACATGATGTTATCCATCCTACCATGGTGTTATCATGCCATCCTGCTATGGGGTTATCATGTTGGGTCGTTTGCTTTCTATAGCTATATTAGAACTTCCTTCCACGGGAATCTATCCACCATTTTTCTTTGAATTGTTCTTGTGTCTCTGTTTATAATCCCACACCGGGTAATAATTGTGAGGAAGATATGGTTTACGATGGATTAGCCACGTAAAAAAAAATTCTACTCTATAAGTAAACTTTCAAGTAAAATTTTATGGTTTGATGTGTTTGCAGGTCTCTGGTACTAACCTTGTTGGCTATTTTGGTGCCATCTTACAGATCTGTTCTATGAGGCATTATTTGCACTAAAATATATGCTAATCTAGAAGTAGCCTTTTGTATAGTCTCTAGGTTGATATGTCAACATATAGCCATTGTTGGTTGTTTTGGTGTCATCTTACAGAGCTGATTTATGATTTATTATCTGCACCAAAATTTGTGCTAATATAGAAGCAGGCTTTGAGATGCAAGTCCCTAGTTTGATATGTCAGCATATAGTCCTAATATGCAAGCTGATGCAAGTCTCCAAGTTGATGTATATGTTAGCATATAGTTATTACTGGTTGTTTTGGTTCCAACTTACAAAGATGGTTTATGAGGCCTTATCTACACCAAAATATATGCTAGTCTAGAAGCAGACATTAAGATGCAAGTCCCCAGTTTGATGTGTCAACATATAGTCCTAATATGAAGAATTTGGGATGTAGGTCTCCAGGTTTATGTGTTTAGGTTAATGTGTCATTGCTAGCTATTTTGGTGCCATCTTATAAAGTTGGTTTATGAGGTGTTATCTACATCAAAATCTATGCTAGTCTAGAAACAGACTTTGGGATGCAGGTTCCTAGCTTGATGTGTCAGCATATAGTCATAATATGCTAACTTTGGGATGCAAGTCTCCAAGTTGATGTGTTAGCATATAGTTATTTTTGGGTTGTTTTGGTGCCATCTTACAGAGTTGGTTTATGAGGCATAATCTGCTCCAAAAACTATTCTAATCTAGAAGTAGACTTTGGGATGCAAGTTCTCAGTTTGATGTGTTAACATATATGCTTAATATGTAGACTTTGGTATGCACATCTCCAATTTGATGTGTAAGCATATAGTCATTGTTGGGAGTTTTGATACCATCTTACAAAGCTAGTTTATGAGGTACCTCTCCACCAAAATATATGGTAATCTAGAAGCATACTTTGGGATGCAAGTCCCCAGTTTGATGTGTCAGCATCTAGTCCTAATATTTCTAGCGGTTTCAATACCATCCTATGCTAAAAGCTTTGCCACTTAGGAAGAAAACTTTGGCGTGCAAATATACATTCATTCTTCCTTCTCCTCCTTAAGAACAATATGCTTTGTCATAAGATCTTTACATCTCTGGACTTGCCGCTCCTCCCTTAAAATAATTATGCTTTGTTGTAAGATCTTTACACCTGTGGACTTGCTGCTCCTCCCATGTTTTTGTAGTTTATATGATAATTTGGCATCCATAACCAATGTTTCAATTCATTGAACTAAATTCACTTCAATAATCTCCTCCTCCATCATTCCTTCTCCTTTTTAAATATAGTGCTTTGTTGTAGGATCTTATCTTATATCTTTGACCCTAATACCACTCCCATGGTTCAGTTTGTGTGGACTCTGGAGGTCCACTTCTTTAAATTGGATTTGTGTGTGACCATTAATTAAACTAGGGTTCAATATTCATGGAGCTCTATTGCTTTGTATTGGAATCATGCATGGCCATTACTTAAAATTTCATGTTGGTCCACATCAAATTTTTTTTGAATATTAAGAGGCTATGCATATATCTTGTTTCATTTTCTGACCAATAATGGTGGGATGTAAGTCATATACCCTATTCCAAGGTAAAACTAGGTACTAATTGGTGAAGGCATTTTTTTTCTTAAATCATGTGAATTTTTGTTATTTTGAAGTAACTTCATTGTGTTTTCGGCTTGTGAAGCTTAGAGATCAAATATAAATCCATGCCTATTATGCACTGATACTCTTGATGGGTGCTAGGAAGTATGTACCATCTTTTGAGGAAGCTTCAATGATCACATTCCATGTGACCCAGTGTACTCTCCTAGTTACTTTTTCTTAAAACGTTTCATTCAAAGCAGGTCAAGAGACAATGACTGCAAAATGGTAAAAGCTTATCAGTTCCTCTTTGAAGGCAATAACATGAGGGTAGGTCTTATCCTTTAAGGTAGTTTTGTACAAGGTACTGTGGCAACAAGAACTTCGTAATAATCTACCATTTTCAGAGGATGAGTTAGAGTATATAAATAGGCTTCATACAAATAAAGATGTAGATATGTTGAGATTGAAGTTGCCCATGCTAAGGGAGTCATCTTTATGGATTCTTATATTGTGCACCACATTCTTAAAAATTGTTGTCGATGTTGGTCTTTTCCTTGTAGAAATTGGTGAAATGATGAGTGCATAGTTTCATGGTGTAGAAGAGGAAGTGAGTGAGATGGAACTAATTTGTATGCAAGCTAAATTTGAGGTAGATCAACAAATGTCTACCACTAGTTCTGAATCGGTTACTAATTTATCAAAAGCCTTCCCTGAGAAGGAACATCCAAAAAATCAATTTGAGTTTGATGACATGGAGAATGATGAAGATTTTTAGCATGTTACTAACTCTCTAAATTATGTGGAGAATGGGTTGAACTTTGGCAGGATGCACGATCCTCAGAAATCAAGTAGGTATAATACCCTACCTAAAATACCTAAAGTGACTGGACTTCCATGCTTGTTCTCTCAATCAACATTCCTAGGTCACTACAAGGAATGAAATGATTTACAACATCATTCGGCTAAAGGTTATGTTGGAAAGATTATAGAGAGACCTGACCTAAAGAGTTGAGTTCGTGTGGGAGAGACAATTGTTCGAGAAGTTGCTACTTACCTTCTAGATCACTGGAATTTTGCAATGGTGTCTCCAACTATGCTTGTTAAGATTTCACATCCAATTTTTAATATTAATAATGGGATGACCATAAACAAAATCCCCAAAAGTAAACAAGTAAAATTGCTTCATTTCAATAATTTGTTATACATAATTGTGATGCCAATGACCATGGGATATCTAGCTTCTCTATTGTTGTTGTACATAGGATATGAATTTTAGATATAAGGATATTAAATACTAAAAGACATGTTGGCAACATCCTTGTAAAAAGGTTGGAAAGAGATTTTGGCAGATATCCTCAAATGAGTGATGTTGTTGAGCCTATACCTATAAACCATGGTCTCTGCCTTCCAAAAATGCGGGAGGATCATTTCTTTGAGTTGATTCATTGGCCTCAAGCTTCTCTGCCATTTTTAGAGGATGAGTTAGAGTATATAAATAGGCTTGATGCAAATAAAGATGCAGATATGCTAATACTGAAGTTTCCCATGCCGAGGGAGTGATCTTTAAGGATTCTTATATTGTGCACCACATTCTTAAAAACTGTTGCCGTTGTTGGTCTTTTCCTTGTAGAAATTGGTGAAATGATGAGTCCATAGTTTTGTGGTGTAGAAGAGGAAGTGAGTGATATGGAACTAATTTATATGCAAGCAAAATTTGAGGTAGATCAACAAATGTCTATCAGTAGTTGTGAATCGGTTACTAATTTCTCAGAAGCCTCCCCTCATAAGGAACATGCAAAAAATCAGTTTGAGTTTGATGACATGGAGTATGAGGAATATTTTCAGCGTGTTTTTGACTCTCAATCTACATTCCTAGGTCACTACCAGGAAATAAATGATTTCAAGCATCATTCGACTAAAGGTTACATTGGAAAGATTCTAGGACAACTTGACCTAAAGAGTTCAGTTCCTGTGGGGGAGACAGGTGTCCAAGAAGTTGCTGCTTACCTTCTAGATCACAGAAATTTTGCAATGGTGCCTCCAACTGTGCTTATTAATATTTCACATCCTATTTTTAATATTAATGATGGGATGACCATAAACAAAAGACCAAAAAGTAAACAAGTAAAATTGCTTCGTTTCAGCAGTTTGTTATACATAATTGTGATGCCAGTGACCATGGGACATCCAACTTCTTTGTTGCTATTGTACATAGGATATAAATTTTAGGTATAAGGATATTAAGTACTGATAGACATGCTAGAAACATCCTTGTAAAAATGTTGGAAATAGATTTTGGTAGATACCCTCTAATTAGTGATGATATTGAGCTTATACATATAGACCACGGTCTCTTCCTTCCAAAAACACTAGAGGATCCTTTCTTTGAGTGGCTTTATTGGCCTGAAGCTTCTTTTCCATTTTCAGAGGATAAGTTAGAGTATATAAATAAGCTTGATGCAAATAAAGATGCAGATATGTTGAGATTGAAGTTTCCCATGCTGAGGGAGTCATATTTAAGGATTCTTATATTGTGCACCACATTCTTAAAAACCATTCTTGTTGGTGGTCTTTGCCTTGAAGAAATTGGTGAAATGATGAGTCCATAGTTTCAGGGTGTAGAAGAGGAAGTGAGTGAGCTGCAACTAGTTTGTATGCAGGCAAAATTAGAGGAACATCAACAAATGTCTACCAATAGTTGTGAATTGATTACTAATTTCTTAGAAGCATTCCCTTAGAAGGAACATGCAAAAAATCAGTTTGCGTTTGATGATATGGAGTATGAGGAATATTTTCAGCATGTTGCTGGCTTTCTGAATTATGTGGACAATGGGTTGAACTTTGGTAGGATGCATCATCCTCAGAAATCAAGTAGGTATAATACCCTACCTAAAATACCTAAAGTGACTGGACTTCAGTGCTTTCTCTCTCAATCTACATTCCTAGGTCATTACCAGGGAAGAAATGATTTCTGACATCATTCAACTTTGGATCGGTCATTTCATGGTGTTGTTTCCAAAGAATTTTTTGTAAATTATCCTTCATCTCCAAGAATTTTGCATGGAGGTACTAGAATGTCTTCTCCATATAATTGTTCTCCAAAAACCAGCAAAGGGTGCCCACTCTCAAAATTGGAAGAGATTCCTTATTTAGGAGGGGAAGAACTACAAGAAGAGATTTCTGAGAGAAAATAAGAAATCCATGGTTTGAGGCAACAAGGTCCATCGCATGGACAGTTTGAGATTCCTTATTTAGGAGGGGATCCTCCTCAAAAAACACCAAAGGGTGCCGACTCTCAAAATTGGAAGAGATTCCTTATTTAGGAGGGGAAGAACTGCAGGAAGAGCTTTCCAAGAGCAAGTAAGAAATCCATGGTTTGAAGCAACAAGGTCCATCGCATGAACAGTTTGAGATTCCTTATTTAGGAGGGGAATAAGTGCAGGAAGAGCTTTCCAAGAGCAAGCAATCAATTCATGTTTTGAAACAACAAGGCCCATCACATGGGCAATTTATATCACCTAGGAGTATTTGCTTCGCTCAACAAAATAAGCACTGTCGAAGCCATAAAGGAGCATGGAAAGAGCACTCAGGGCAAGCTGTTTTGACTTTAAGAGAAATGCAAAGTGACCATGAAATGGGTATAGTGGTTCCAAAAGGCATAAATTTTTTAGACTTGAGTGAGGGAATTGGACCTTGTCCATTAAAATTTTCCAAGAGCTTCTGCCCAAAGTAGTCACATAATGAAGAACCAAGACAAGAAACCACAAGCAAAGACTCGGAACTTCATGCCAGTTTTGAGGACTGGTCTTCTAGAAAAGGTTTTGAAGACTACTTGGTGCATGCCAGTTTTGGGGACTGGTCTTTCAAAAAGCATTTTGAAAGCTTCTTGGTGCATGCTTTATTTTAATTGTAATATATTGTATAATACTTGTATAGACTTATGAAGAGAACTTGGAAGTGGTTGAGCCAATTTATTTTGTGACCTATTACTATAATGCATTTTCCATATATATAAATGAGGCTTATTGATCAACATCTTATCTAGATACTTCTTCACAACATCATGCAAGTCCATGTGAATTCTATAGGACAAATAGCTCACAGAATCCTCTATGAAATACCTTACAACGCAACAACAATTAGGCACCGTGGCAGGAAACGGTCCAAGGGTCAACTGGTCATTAATTATGGTTTAGAAAATTCAATATTTTTCCCCATTAAAATCCCCAAACATCCCTTGCCCTCATGTCTGGGTTAATTGATCACTGATTTTGGTCCATAAAATTCAATAATTTTCCATTAAAAACCCCAAACATCATTCCCCCTTGCAGCTGAAAACATCATTCTCCTTGTAGCTGAATGGAAAATAGTGAAAAATTAGAAAACAATAATTCTTTCTTCATTACATATATTTCATTCAATGTTTCAAACCCTATATTAATGAGTTTGTAATGGATGAAACCACATTCTATCATCAGTGAGGTGAGAGCAATTAATTGTTACCTGGATCTCCATTTGGGTAGCTAGTTTTTTCACTGATCTAACAAGGTAGAGTATCCCATACACATAATTCAAACCTAAAACTTGGTGGATCCACCTATTTTTTTAAGCAGTGTCTGAGATTTCAATGACCACTCCACTAAATACCCATATTCCTCCCCTTTCGTTTACTACTCGACACCTTCCAACATTTGGTGGTCTGCAAGTTTGGTTAAGAATCCATGATCATTATGGATGCTTCGCGGATCAAAAAAATGTTTTGCAGGTTTGGTTAAGAATCCATGATCCTTATGGATGCTCCACGGATAAAAAAAAATGTTGACAATAAATACAAGAACTTAATAAACACTTATTTTTGGGTTTTGGGGGGAGATTCATGAGGAAAGGTTTGATCAATTTTAAATAACCCACAAAGAAATATAAAATTTAGTATTTTTCATTGTTTTCTCTTTCATATTGAATTGGAATGTAACTATTTTAAGAATCAATGGATTTATATTAAATATGAATTGGAATGTAACTATTTTAAGGAACAATGGATTTAGATGATTATTTAATGATGTGACTTTTTGGAAAAATAGCTTTATTTTGTTGCAGTATTGGTTATAAATTGGATAAGAAATGATATATTGTATTATTATGTTATAAAATAATTTATTTGGATGTATCATACAATGTTATAGGTTTAAATTCAGATTGGCCTAGTAGGTATATCACCATAAATTTTAAATATTAGACTATCTTTCTTTTAGTAATAAATGGATTTTATATAGCAAGTTGGTTTCTAGATTAATTTAAATTATATTATTGTTATTAGTTAATTAATTAGGTAATTTTTTCAAGGATCGACTTAAATGTATAATTTTGAAAGGATTAAGTTAATTTACAACTTGTATTTTTTTAAGTTAATTATAAATGTGTCAACCCATTTTTTATTTGTATTTTGCCATTGGAGTGGAAAGTGTTTGTCGAGCATTTGTCTTCTTTCATTCCAAATACTACAAACTAAAATAAGTTATCACTTGGTCTCATTGAGATCCACTTACTATGTTCAATATCAAATTTGGTCTTGGATTGAATGAAGTTATATTCACATGGCTCTTTTCCCAACGCTTTGAGTTTACTAAATATCAAATATGGCCTTGGAGTGAATGAAGTTCTATTCACATGGCCCTTTTCCCAATACCTTGAGTTTACATACTAAAATATGACCCTAGGTTCAAATTTATGGCACCAAGAGGTTAGAGTATGTGTTTACATTATATAAACTTAAATCTATGTACATGTTTTCTTTAAAAAAAATTATACATCATTTTCTAATGGGTATTTGGGCTTCTTGAATTGGGGCTGAATTTACATGGTGATAAAAAGTTATCAATTATATTTGCATCAATCATATTAGAGTTTGCCTAGTGCCTTAAGGCGAACATAAGAATCTTTAAAGATAAGCGTTAAATTTATCACCATATAAAGTTTTGATATGGGCTTATGTTACAAATCTAGACACACTTTTAAGTTTTTCCTTTTTTTGAAGCTTTGACATGTATTTATTTTACAAACCCAAACACACTCTCAAATTATTTTTAGGTAAATATTATTGGCTGGGCTCTATTCAAATGGATCTTCATCCATCATCTTGAAGTTTCCATACACAATTACAATGACTAACATAAATGACTGATTTGTATTATTGTAGTACTTGTTAGGTGGTTGTATTTTAGTTCCTAGACTAAATTAGTCATTCTCGTTAGTCATTTTTAATTGCATTACTTATTAACTAGTCGTATATTTTAGCTTGTGACTAACTCAGTCGTTTATGTTAGTCGTTTTTACTTGTGTCAGTTAAAATTTCTCATTTTTGGTTGTATTTCACTTGCAAAAGTTGTGGTGAATAACCTTTTTAGTCACCTAGTCACTAACTTCTCATTTTCTACTAGTGAAGTAAAGTTATCAAAAAGTAAAAATGAATAAAATAAGAAAGAAATAAATCAAGAGAAAAATAACTTAAGTAAAATTTATTAGAGAACCCGCCTCTATAACAGAGTTTTTGCTTGAATTTTGCAACAACAACCACTAAAAGGATGAATTTATGTTTAACTTGTGGAAATAATAGAAATAAGAATGAATTTTCATTTAAATTTAGAGTAACTTCTATATGTGGACCAATTTCTACTCACATGTAATAAACACTATATGGACCAATTTCTATTGATGTAACAACCATTTCTTAATTTCCAAAAAGAAGAAAGGTAATGATTCTAAAAATCTTTTACTTTTCATCCCAAAAATAAAAATATTTCTCTCAGAAATAGATTCTCCACGTCATTACCAAAGTATAAATGGAATTTTTCATCAATAATAATAATTGTAAATATTTTTCATCCATAATAATAATAATAAGTAAATAGTTTTAGTTTTTTTTTTCTGGAATAAGTTTAGAAATATTGAATATGGGCATCTATCTCAATTTTGGCAACAAAAGATAAAAAATAAACAAACAATTAATATATACTATGAAAAGAACGATAAAGAAATAGCAAAACCATTAATGTTATTGTCATTAAAGGATAATTGCTAAAACTCCATATTGGCTTGAAGTTTAATTTCATCAGAAACAAAATTAACGATAAATATAATTAACTTTTTCTTTTCAAACTTTTACCTAGAGGTCACACAAAGTTGAAAACCACTCTAATACCATTTGTAACAACCGTGAAATTAAAACACGCAACTAATTAGATCAACACACCTCTCTTCACCTAATTAGGATAAAATTTTTAAGAAATAGGATCAAAATCGACATACCTATAAAATTACGAGACCAAGTGCAACAAATTTCGCTCACACAAAAAGTAACAAAAGCTAAGATTGATGGTTTAAAGAAAGACATAGAAACTAAGATGTATGGCATGGAAGCTAAAATGGATGGTTTAAAGAAAGGCATGGAAGCTAAGATGGATGGTTTAAAGAAAGGAATAGAAGCTAAGATGGATGGCGTGGAAGCTAAGATAGATGATTTAAAGAAAGGCGTGGAAGCTAAAATGGAATATTTGAAGACATATTTGTCTAAGTTTCTACAATAAATGCTTACTAATGGCAAAATGGGAGTAAAGGAAACTCATGTTCAGAACAAAATAAATGTTAATCATGATTTCATAGACTCTAATGTTGGATTGAAGAACCACCATGTTCCAAATATTTATATGAAGATGTTTGAAGGCAAGGATCCCGTAACATGCATACTATAAATGGAGCAATTTTTTGATCTCCATAATGTGAAAAACACACAAAAGGTACACATTACAAATTTATATTTGGAACCAAATCAGTTTGTCTGGTATCGATGGCTTTTCTCTCGTAAACAAATTGTAACTTGGGCTATTTTTATGGATGAAATGATAGCACATTATGAGGATACAAAAGCAACACTTTTTTTAGCCAATTGGTAAATATCAAACAAAAGGGTTCAATGATGGAGCACATTGAGGACTTCCAAAAATTGAATATAACGGTAAAATATATTCCAGAGGAGCATAGGATTGATGTGTTCATAGGGACTTTAAAGGATAACATCCAACATGAGGTTCACCTTTAGGAACCTAATTCATTGGAGAAGGCATTCATGTTAGCAAGAAAAATGGAAAGCGAAATTATGTCAACTAGGAATCCTACTTGTGAAGCATGTAAGTTACCTCTACGAACAGAGGCAACCCCTCTAGCCCTAGAGTGGGTCTAGTCACAACATGAACAATATCAAAAAAATTTCCCTTAAATATTTAATGTCATGAAGGCCTACCTTCAAATCCTCGTTTGATGAAGTTCTCGTTGTTTTGATCTAGCTCTCGTTCTAATCACTTTTATACCAAAAACAACATACAGAGAACAACAATAAACATAACAGAATACAACAAGAACAATATACTTAAAGGGTCAAGGAACATTAAGCTATCAATATGCAATTTGACATAAGATATAGGAAATAAACCGTTGATTTGTATTAATATGAACTAAAGTAAAACTTACAACCGTGCCTTGACGTTGTAGGTCTACTTGAAGGGTCTTGTCAATATGTCTCCACAAGCATTCACTTATGAATTATCTCACAAGAGGATGAATAACTCTCTCTCCTACCCAAAAGGCAAAATTATGATGCTAGAAGACTCATATAATCAAGCCAAATCCACACAAAACTATCCCAGGCTAAGTTACATTAGAAGCTACTTCCAAACTCTCTCTAACTTCAACTAGCAGATCTTAGCCATGAAGGAGGTATTTATAGGAGGAGGAGCCTCCATTAAGAGATGGGAGAAAGAGCTTATCCCTTTAGGAGGTTGCATAAAAGGTGGAACAACCATCCCAAAGGAGAGAACCGAGCTCATCTGATCCAACAACCAACCCTAGGACCGCCCATCCACAATTTGTTAAAACAAACTCACCAAAAGTAGCTCATTGTGAGTGAAACAAAGGGACAGAGTGACAACGTTGCTAAGCTTAGTTCAATCTTGGCCATCTTTGCAGGTGGAATAACTGATGACCTGTGACGACCCAAAAACAAAGGTTAAAAATGGTCCACTCTGGGAGTAATGAAATGAGGCATTATTCCTGATATGACAAGGAAGACATTGACACATAGTTTGCAACATGCCACAAAGAAGATGTCAATAACACGTACCAGCAGTGTCTAAGATTAGGGAATACAGGGTCAGTGAAAAAATACTGTGTAATAGATGCCCCCTAAAGCATGAAGGCTGAGAGAGTGGGAGGGGTGAAATTATTTACAAATCCATAACTGAAACAAAACACCATTGGAGAGAACCTGCAAATGCAAGTACAATTGATATCTCTGATACATAAGTACATAGTGAAAGGAAATACATGTGCATAAGGCATGGGTGTAGCCATCCAGAAGATAAACATAAACGATATGTGGTATAGACGCAACCATCCAATCACAAGGACCATATAAAAGACTCAGGTATACTCGCAGCCACCCAATCAAAAGAGTCATGTGTATAATCATGAATCAATCCACGCAACCTGGACTTGTTTAATCTGAGCCTAGGGTCTTGAATCCCAACCCGATCAAGGTACAATTTTTAATATGTGAATAGATGTGCTGAAGTCGAGCATTCTAGAGAATTTCTTGATTACTGGTCAATGATGTAAACTATTAACAAGCGCGAGAGAGACCACCAGTAATGTCAGTGGTTCTCAAGGTATTGCTAGTACAATCCACAAAGTGTGAAGAAGGATCTAAATTCGAACACTTGTGAATCACTCGATCAAAGGCCAATAATCAAAGCCCATCATCGAATGCAAAGAAATTTCCATTAAGGCATGCAACCTCCAAAGGAGTCTTTAGATCAACTTCTCAGATAATGACCTGAAGTCAACATGAAGCGATTGGTCGAAGGAGGGCCATAATGTTTCCCACATCATCGATGCGAGACAAAGGAACAAGATGAATGTGGATGAGATAGATAATTTGAGGAAGGTGTGTAAGGATACAAATTGCAGAAAGATAAAGCTCTTGAACATATCGGTGACATGACTCTGGAGTTTGGCAGCATTTTGGTACTAAGGGATCAAAGGCCATGATGATACAGCAAGGATCAGATGGATTGATGCAAAATGGATAACCCAAAACCTGGAAGGCCCACGATAAAGTGAGGATATCCCAACCCGACACGAATCAGAAAGAGTGTCGATGTTTAAGAGCGACAAGCTATCGTAATAATTAATACAACCGACGAAATACTTCTCAAATTTCCCCCACCATTTTTGGCGAGTACCCCAATTATTTTTTATCGCAAGCTTGAAGGGGATAGCATATGCTTGCACTGTAAGTTCATCCTTTGGACGAATCCGACCTAGTAAGTTTATTGAGCCCTAGGAAGGAGAAACTCATGTTTCTCATGGTGACAAATCCGATGTCGTTTAATAGTTTAATGAGTCTGATAAAGGTGTAACTCGGTATCCTTTTCATATTTAGAGAGTTTGAAAAAGACACGTAAAAGAAAACTCCACATGGTCCCTTTTCATATGTTGGTGTCTCTCAAGCTCGAAAAGGTAGAAAACAATACTTGAGAGAACCGCTTGACCCTTTCAGCCAAGGAGTGCCTTTTTCGTAAATAGTGCCTCCTAGCCTAGAAAGGGGGTAAACTTATACTGGGCACACAATGTTTCACATTCATTAATGAGTTGGAAACGATAAGGGCTCGGCCATCTTTTCGTTTTTAAAGGGTCAGAAAAGAGCTGAAAGTAGACCCACCATTTTTATTCTCTTTAATGAGTCAAAAAGGGAAAAATACTTGGCAATCTTTTCATATTTTACGAGTCAGAAAAGAGCTTAAAGGTGACTCGTCTTGGAGGAAAATGTGGTATAAAGGGTAGCAATTGGTTTCGATAATGGTGGAACTGCAAAAAACATGTAATGGTCTAGAGATTGGCTAATAAAACCACTCATCGTTGCGGTCCCTCAGGAAAGGACAAACAACCAAGTGAAAGCATATGGTCAGCCAAAGAGATGGTCGTGATGGAATGAAACAACTAAGGCTCATCTAGTAGAAATTAGCTGATAAGAAGAGCAATCACGAGATGTAAATTGCACGGGTTCATTTTTACACAAGCTTGAACCATGGAGAACTCTGCTTGGATTCGGTTTCATGTTTACACAAGTTTGGAATGAAAAACTATGCTTGTTGCATGCCCCCAGCATAATGACTCAAATCGAAGTACATTCCCCCCAATATTCACTTCAATCAACTAGGTGAATGGAATGAAGGTTCACTTGCGAGATCATGGAAAGACTCAATTGGGATTTTACAAGATCTTAATCAAAGACTTGATTTGAAAAGGGAGTTGTTTCATTTTTTAATGAGGTTGACACAGTAAAAGAACTATCCTCAAACATCTGTTTCATTTTTGAATGATGTAGAGACAGGAAGAAACTATCCCCATGTAGAATTTTGTAGAATTTTCTACAAATCAACGAGCTCTAATACCATGTAGAACTTTTTCTACAGATCAGCTAGCTCTGATACCATGTAGAATTTTTCTATAAATCAGCTAGCTCCGATACCATGTAGAAATTTCCCCTGTAGAACAAACCAATATATGCAATGTCCTAAAGCATAATACTTGTTCTACTTCTACAAAACATTAAGTGGAAGCATAATTGAATTCATGAGCAACATCAAGTAGAAACATGCATAACTGATCAAGAGAAATCATCACACATAACACAAGATATATCTAGGGGAAAGCACCAGCATAAAACCCCAACCATGTATTATCAATCAAGTGGAAATCCTCTTCAACATACAAAAAGAATCAGCTCAATAACTATCCTGCTCTCTCTGTACTCTGATGACATTCAATCAAAAGATGAAAATCATGGACTACCTATGCCTCAATATATAGGCCACAAGTCCTCCAATCTCAAAGGAATACTTACTAGAAATACCAAGAATCTAATAGTACATTGTCCCACATCTGATCTCAACTGTGTCTCTGATAGAACTGACATGCAACAGTTATCCATGAGTGAATCCTTAGTTATCTAAAATAATAGTTGTCACATGCATGCAATCATTAACAAACAATATTTTATTATTTTAACAACTTGTTAAAATAATCTAATTGGACTTGACTAGTTAGAACTAAGTCAACTGATTCTCTCATTATAGAACTCATACTTATTCCCTCAATCAGTGGATGAAATTAAGGATAAATTCCTCAATCAGTGGGACAACTCATGTGCATGCTCACAAAGACTTCAAATTCGAATTTCTTCCTTAACTAATTAACTCAACTGAATTAATTAATTAATATTTCCAACTGTTGTTAAGACCAAAATTAATTTTACTTCCTATAGATAGACTAGGGACTGTTATAAATAGGAAGAGACCCAGAAATGCTATTTCTAGAACTTTCTATTTTTAGCAGTTTCACCTCTCACCTAATTTGGCCAATGACCTCACTAGCCAAACTACTATTTTTAGACATGCTATTTTTAGCAGGTCTATTTTTAGCACATTCTAAATTTAACATTTCTTGTTGCACATTTTTCAACACCCCGGACTCTTTGATTCATTTATTAACGAGCTTGACATACGACAAGAAACTATGATCACATTCCTTGTTTCATTTAGTAACGAGGTTGACACAAGACCAGGAACTATCCTCATGACACCTTGGTTCATTTTTTAACAAGGTTAACACAAGACAGGGAACTTTTCACATCACATCTATTCATGTGCCATATGAGAACATGGCTCCCAAGAGGTCTTCACTAGACGGAAGTGTTGTAGCTATGAGATAGTAGTAGGGAAGTTGCCAATGCCAAAGCATCTAAAATAATTGTTTTGGGGTTTTTGGTTTTAATTTTGGAAGACCAATGAATGAAGACAGATTTAGAATTGGAATACTTAATCCTTTGTATAATATTTATATCTCATCAAAGGGTTTATATAAAGCTTTACACAGTAATATAGATCAAATAATGATGAGAAGAAGACAGAAAATAATATGATTATCACAGTTTCTAGACTGTAAAAAAACAATCATAAGTATGAAAATCTTCTGAACTACGTTCCAAAGATTCAAGGAAGTATACTTAAGCTTACAAAACATGCTAATGATTTATTGATTAGAGGGGATTAGCTAAACAGGCAGTTGATTAATCCATTCTCTTAATAGATGATCACTTTAGGAGCTTATAGAAATAAATTGAGACACAATTATTCCTACCTAGATATCTCTTTAATTCATAAGCATATGAAGAAAAACATAATGATTGAAAACTAGAAAAACTTACAGGATAACAAAAATTGTGTAAAACCAAATTCAGAATCCTCTGTTTTGTATTAAGGTTCTAGAAAGACTGAGTACATCAAGTGTCTAGAAAAGCTTCCTTCAAAGGTGCAACCAGGTTCAAAGTAGAATGAAGTAGTCATGACTTAAAAAGCAATGAGAAATAAACCACGAACAATGAACCCTTAATAACTCGAGAAGAGAGTTAATTATACAATAATGAAACTTAATAAAATATCCTAAAACTAATTAAGATTTATTCTAGGAAAAGAAAGATCTTCATGTAAGAAGATAGGGGCAGCTATTGAATTGCTTCTTGTTGTCCCTTTTTTCAAGTTGTGTTGGCTTTATTGTTTGATATTTTTCCCTTTAGGCTGCTTGATTGTTTGTATCCTTTACGTTGGTTTATTCCTTCATTTAATATTTCATCTGATACTCTTTAAACTCTATTTAATATGCTTTGACCCTGCTGAGTAACCTTTATTATGTTCCTTTTACCTTTACTGCACATTTCAGGTTTTTATTGTGTTTTCAATAGTAAATCGCTTTAGATTTCATGTTATAGGGTAAAGCAATTTTATATGGTCTTCATATATGTCTTCCAACTGTACGCAGGCTTTCTCTTTGTAATCCTGGAACAAGAGTTTTTACCTGCAAAACACAGAAATCGTTAAGAAAACATAGGCAACAGAGAAGGTGGTGATGGCTTTATTGAGCTTGAAAGGATATTGGAAGGAGTCCAGAGCATATTGGAAGGTAAAACAAAAGTTTTATTGGTTGCAAAGGCTTATGAAGGCTACACTATGTAAACGGGTGAAACAAAGTGAAAATGGTGATTTTCACGGTTAAATGGAAAAATTGTTCATTTTTTGAATTATGTCACAAAGTGAACAATGGCCATTTTGTCGTTATGCAGGAGGTGGTTTTGGTTTTCATCGCATCGCTTATGAGGCACAAGCAGTTTTGGGGAGGGGTCACCCGATACAATGTAAACCTGACACGTAGTAAGGGGAGGTGAGTGGAATACCGCTTTTCGGGAGGGTAAGCTCGGTCAAAGAGCCAACCCAAAAACGTTAAGGATCAATGGATTTGAATGGATAGTGGTGGAGCGAAAGAGAAGCATGGAGATAAGAGGAAAGAGTAATAGAGGGACCCAACGATTAATTATGGTGATATGGCTTTATTTATGAGTTAAATGTGAGATTAGCGGTTAAATGGAGGTTTAGGTTAACTCTTAGTTTAAACCATAAAAACGATTTAACAAAGAAAACCTTCACAAAACAAGGTATGGTGGACTTGAAATTTTATGAACTCGGGCGGATAAATAACACCGGGTCCGGGTTCATCGCATATCGCAATCGGAGTTTAGCCAAGGAAGGCCCATCACAAAAGAATGCGATAGGGGCCGGATGGGACGTGGAAATAAAACGTGGATAATATTGCATCGGGTCTGGGTTCCCATCACAATCACATATCACAATGTGGGGAGAGTGGATGCATGTTGAAAGGCTTGTAATCCGCCGATGCAATGTTTTATTAAATACATAGTTTTTATAATAAAACTAATGGTTTCGGGCTATTTTAATAAGGGGAGTTAATATATACGGGAAAGGGAACTTTTAAGGGTTTAATACTATAGGTTAGTGTTAATATGAAAAATGAGTGGAAAGGGAAAAATACACTAACTATGATGCTTTTCATAAGTTATTTCTTTTAACATATACATCAATACTTAGGCTAAAAATATTTTTGTGGGTTTTTTGGGTGAAAGGGGATTTAACATGGGGTTTTCACTTTTCCTAAGTAAAATGATTTTAACCTTAGGGAAAGGGATTTTTTATGGAAAATGAATGAATATGAACAGTATGAAGGTGGGAAGAGGAAATTAGTAAATATATGGATGAATAAGGATGAGGGAAGCTAATTAATTTATCTTGAAGACCTTCATTTGCTTTGCTTTGTGTAATTGCCTCATGGACATAGAAACATATGGTAAAACATGATAAATGTACATTTGGTCCAATCAATCATCAAACTTCTACAACCTTTCTTCTACTTACCCTTTGCTTATCTTATCAGTTTTTCTTCGCTTAATGGGTGCATTTAAGCTAGCAAACCCTTTTCCTTTCTTTTTATTTTACAAAAGAAAACTATCTAATTCTAACCTTATAACATCTAAGGGCTCACACTAAACTGATGAGCACCTTATTATTGTCTACCTAACTACCAATCTTCCAAGATTAAATAGTTTGTCCAGATCTTTATTCTCTAATTATAACATCAAATTTAAATCTTGAAGCAATCAAGATTAAACTACTTGACTGTCATGGGTTGTGGCATTTATGACAAGCTGCACACAACCATTATTTTGCAGAAAAATAGTAGTGGCATTTAGACTTGCTCACTTACAAAATTTATTTGTTTTCTTTTCTTTCTAACCTAGCATTTTCTTTTTGTCTTGATTTTTTAGGACATCTAACCTAACATTTTCTTTGATATGGACATCATCATCAAGATATTTAAAAAAAAAAAATCATTTTTTTCAATATTGTTATGTCCATATCCTAACTTAACATTTTTTCAAATATTCTATCTTATCAAAACCAAAAAATGCTACAACATTGGCTCCATCTAGGACTGCTTTCTCCCGTAGAATGTAGAGAACCTGCAGATCCATGTGCCTTCTCCTCGGGCTATGGAGTCCTTGTTGTAAGAAAAATCACACTGACATCTTGAAAAGTAAAAGAAAACTGGAGTTTTTACAGTGAAAACTATTTCAACTTGGTAGTACTAAATGCAATTTTTGAGAAACCTTCCATTTACAGGATAAGTGGAATATAGCCCCTCAAGATTCTGCAGCACAAAAGTGTTGTTACCCTTCACTTCAGCAATTGCTAAAGGTCCAAACAATAGATTGTCAAATTTGCCATGCTTTCCTTTCTCTTCTCACCTAGCATCCCATCTTAGAACTAGATCACCTTCCTTAAAATTCCTTTCCTTGGCTCTTCTGTCAAATAGGACCTTCATCTTATTCTGATATTTATTCAATTTGTATTGAACTTCATCTCTGTTTTCATTAAGCTGAATACTCTGATTTATTCTTCTTGAAAAATCACCAAGTTCATTTATTGAATCCTGCAGGAATTTTGAAATGGGGAAGGCCAAATTGGTAGGGAATATTGCATCTTTCCCATAGACTAATTGAAATGGATATTTTCTAGTTGATCTCTTTGGAGTAATTCTGTTTGCCCATACTGCGTAAATCAAATGTGAATCCCAGCTCTTCTTATGATCAACTAGAGTCTTTTTTATTACCTTTACTAGACTTTTCTTTCATGACTCTACAAGGCCATTACCTTGAGGGTAGTATGGAGTTGAATGATGTAACATAATCTGATATTTCTGGAAAAGGTCAATCATTTTAACACTAGAAAAGTTGTTGCATTATCAGTGACAATTTGAGTTGGGCAACCAAATCTAGATAAGGTATTCTCCTCAATAAACTTAATTACTACTAAATCAGTAGCATTTCTGATTGGAATTTCTGCCACCCATTTAGTAAAGTAATCTGTTGCAGTGAGGATCCATCTATGCTGATTACTTGAAAGTGGGGTGAATTTCTCCAACAAAATATAATCCCCATTGAGAAAAAGGTGTTGAAACTATTGATGGAACGAGTGGAAGAGCTGCTAATTTTTGTTTACCAGCAAAAATTTGACAAGGAACACAACGTCTGACCTTTGCCCCTACTTGTAAGAACAATGTGGGCCAATAAAATCCTCCCCTCAGAATCTTGTACGTTGTTGCTCTATAAGCATAATGTCCCCCAGAAAATCCTGTATGAAACTGATCAATGATAACTTCAGTTTCCGATTCTGTTAAACATAATAACGAAATATTCAATGGATCTTTCCAGTATAAATTTGCATTTATAATGTAGTACTTGGCTGATTTTAACTTAAGGGTTTTACACTGGGTTTTGGAGAACGATGTTGGACACTCAAAATTGATCGAGAAATTTACAATATCTTGATACCAGTTTGACAATAAGAATTTTTCATCAACGTGTATAGGACTGATCTACTCTGAAGGTAGAGGTTCTTGTGGATTCTCCCCTCTAGGATGAAGGGAATGTTCTTTTGGATTCTCCCCTTCTGCAAGGATAGAAGGTTCTCGTGTATTCTTCCCTTGTATTTCTAAAACAGAATTACTTCCAAGTACTTTGTAGTTGGATTCAGCTAGAAGCTTGGTTAGTCCTTGACCTTTTACTAGCTTGGTAGCCTTGATAGTTAGATCAAAGTCCAGAATTTTAGTGATCCATCTACCTCTTTTCCCATCAGTGTCTAGTTGGGTTAGGAAAATTTTCATAGCACCATTAGGGACATAAGCAGTAATAGGTGAATGTAAGACATACATTCTGAATGATTTCAAGGCTTGAATAAGGGCACAGGCTTGCTTCTCAATGATATCATACTTAAGATCGACATCTCTCATAACCTTACTAAAAAATGCTATGGGTTGGTCACGAGAATATTCATTTTTCTGTAATAGAACATCATCAAGGGTTGCTTTAGAAGTAAAAGAGAAAATACTAAATGGCTTAGTATAATCGGGGTTGGCTAAGGTGGGAGCTTCAGAGGTAGCCCTTTCTATTTGTTCAAATGCATGCCTAGAAGAGGGAGTCCATTTGACTTCATGGTCCTTTCGGAGCATGTCAGTTATATCTTTTACAATCTCTACATAATTTGGAATAAACCTCCTTAAAAAATTAATCTTTCCTAGAAAAGAATGAATCTCCTTCTTGTTTCTAGGTAAGGTCAATGTTTCAATGGCAGAGACTCATTTGGGGTCAATTGCTACTCGCTCATTTGAAATTATATGGCCCAACAATTTTTCTTCTTTAACAACAAACAATGACTTCTTAGGGTTCAATGGTATTCCAAAATTTCTACACCTATCAAAAACCTTCATCAAGTGCTTTAGATGCTTCTGGTCTGATTTAGAAAAAACAGTTATGTCATCAAGATAAATAACCACAAATTTATTTACCTGACCCATTAAAGCTATGTCCATATCTCTCTGAAATGTTGCTCCAGCATTGATTAAGCCAAATGGCATCCTAGCGTACATGAATGTCCCCGAGGGTGTAGTAAAGCATGTCTTTTCTCTGTCTACTATATCAACATTCACCTAATTGTATCTTGAAAAAACATCAAGCATAGAAAGTCTTTGTGCTCCTAAAAACATTTGAAGTAACTGATCCATTTTGGGCAAAGGATAGCTATCTTTTAATGATGCCTTGTTCAAATTTCTAAAATCCACACAGAGTCTTATTTCTATATTTTTCTTTATAACAGGAACTAGATTCGCAACCCAATTAGAATATCTAAGAGGGAGGATGATCTGAGCATCTAATATTTTCTTAATCTCCCTTTCTACAGTTGGCAGAAGGGCTGGATTTATCCTTCTAAGTTTCTGTTGATAAGGTTTTGCTTCTGGCTTCAAAGGAATCTTATGATGTATTAATGAAGTAGCATAGGTCTTTAGATCAGCATAAGTCCAAGCAAAAACATCTTTATAATTTTGCAATAGCTTAAGATATTGAGCTTTGATCTCAGGGTCTAAAGATGCATATATTTTGACGTTTTTGATATCTTGATCAGTTCCAATGTTAATATCTTATACGTCATCTTCTGAAGAAATTGACTGAGGGTTTCGAAAGACATTGTTTTGATCAAATAATTTTTCTAAAGGAATGAGTCATTTTGGAATAAAATTATTAGATAATTGAATAATGTTGTGATTAGCAATTTGGGTTTTAAAATCTGTCTGTTTGTATTTTCATTATTTTAGTTCTGTCTTCATCAATTTGTAGAAATGAAAAATCATCAATTACCTGCAGAAATAATTTCAAATGTTCGTCATCTTCGAATATTTTCCAATGTTTCAGATTATCTGGGATAGATGGCCTATATTTGACTTTTATCTTATAGAGTACATCAATATGATTAGGAATTTTAAAAGACCTAGCAGAGACAACTAAGGCATCTGCGCGAATATTTTGATCTCTGGGAATATGAGTTAAATTAAAAGAATCAAAAAGGTTTTCAACTGAATCCCATACTTCATTTCGATAGGACCTAAGTCTAGGGTGCTTGGTCTGGAAAACATTTTTTACTTGCTTAACAATAAGTTCTAAATCAGTAAACAAACTTAAGTTTTGAACTTTTAAGCTTTTGGCTAATTGAAATCCTAAAAGGAAAGCTTCACATTCAACAACATTATTTGTAACTTCGAAGTCTAGTTTACATGATTGGGTTATATTTTATTTTTCAGGTGAAATTAAAACTACTCCAGCTCCTACCCCATCTTTCATGCAAGATCCATCAAATAACAGTTTCCAAATATCAGTTTGGTTTTGTTCAAGAATCTCAACTACCTCTTCAATTTTGACTTGAGTTTTATGTTGTTTTGAAGTGAGTTGCAAACACCCAAAGTCTTGATCTATTACATAAATTGGATGGTTCCTTGGCTAGTCAGTCTTAGAAACAATATATACAAATCTTACCTCTCTATATATTCTTAATTGCTCTCCTCCATAGACAGGAATAGTAGCACATGACATATCCATCTGTAGAGTTCCCCCTAATTTGGCACAACAAGACCTAGAAAGGAGAATTCCAAACTTGGGAGGGATATCTGTGACAACAATATCAAGTACTACAATTTTCACTAGAATTTGGGCAAGGGTAACCATTAATCCTTGATCAATCCCAAACAAGGTACCCTTTTATAATCAAAGGTGTACAGGTCATGGTAGGATTTAGTGATGTTGAGTTTCAAATGGTCCATGATAGGTTTTTGCATAAGGTTGTGCGATGCCCGTGAAACAAGCATACAATTATACAACATGGAATCATTTGTTTTAAGAGTTACATAGAAAGGAGGCACTATTTCATCTATCATGTCTGAAGTAGGGCCAAAAACTACTACTGGGTTTTCATCTTGCAGACTTATGACATCACCTTCAGCATCAACTAAGGTATTTTGAATCCATTTTGTGACTTGGCTTTTATAATGAGGGTTTTTAGAAAGCTATGACAATGGAATTGGGATCTTAACCCTCTCGAATTCGTTTTCAACATTAAATGCAGTCAAAACGTTTTTACCAGCTTGGTAAGTATCAATTGACTCATCTAAGGGTTGAATAAGGGTTTTTTGAGCTTCAACAGTTTTGGTACATGGCTCAATTATTGGAGTTTCCTTTGGAGGTCTCCCAGGACCAACCCTAGGCCTAAGATCATACCTCTTGTTTAACTCTGTAATTAAAAATTCAAAGAAAGCGTGATATTTAGAGACATGTGAAGCTTCCTGATCTTCTTGAATGTGATTCTGTTGTGAGAGAGGAATGATGCCTATTTGATTGTAAGAAGAATCGATACTATTAATATCTTCAGTAATTGTCATAGCATTATCATTAGGTTGTTGGTCATCTATCAATAGAGGAGTAGGAACCTGTTGATCATTGCTACATCTCTAAAGAATTTGTAGTGGTGTATTTCTTTTGTACTGACCTTGATTTTGGTTTTGGGGTTTAGTAACTATTTGTTATATTATTCTAGGTTGAGTCTCAATCTTTGAAATCCAATTTGATAGGTTTCTAAGAAGAGATGTTATTTCATCTATTTTTGAGTCTTCTAATTTAGTCTTAGAAGAACTCGAGGCTTCTTGAACAGATTTGAGTTTTCTGTGGGCCTTTTCTTTCTTAAGTTTTAAATAAGTTGAGGCTACCCTATTTTATTCTACTTCTATAGCATTCTTTTGCATATCTTCAAGAGTTCTTGAAGTTCTCTCTTGTAGCATAAAATCAAAGTAATCATCAAAAAGCTTTAGAAAATCTAGACTTAGCTGCTGCTACAGGGGGCTTACAATCAACAAGCATTTTGTGATAGAGTATATTGAATCTTTTGATAAAATATGATAAGGGTTCACCAAAGTTCCTTTGAAGCTCTTCAAATTCTATGAGAAAGTAGAGAGGATCCTTCTTGACACCCCATTGATTTTTAAATATGGTTGTAAGCTCTTCCCAATTCCTAATGGAAGATGCTGGTAACTGCCTAAACCAAATCCTCACATTTCCTTCAAGTGAATGAATAAACAATATCATATAAGCATTTTCTTGTTCAATATTCATGTTGTCTACAAAGTCTAGGAAAGCTTGAAGATGGTCCTCAGCTAAGGGACCAATTTCTCCATTATATTTAGGAAGGTATTTTGAGTACCCAGCTGAGAATGCATCAAGGTTATTAGGTAAGACTAAGGTAGCATATCTAACCTATACAATAGGTTGAAAATCCATGATAGCAGGTGGTGTATGAGGTGTTTGTATGGATGTAGAGGATGAATAAGAAGTAGAGGAAGAAGATGGTGATTTAGGGGTTGATGAACTAATTGGAAGTGAAGCAGGAGGAGATCTCATGAAAAAATTCAAAGGGGTATTAAGAACTAACTTTAGAACCTATAAAGGAATACCTTCTTTTGTTTCAAAGAGAGGATTGATATATAGACAAGGTCTCCTCAGGTTGTTTAGAAGAAGAAGCTCCAAGTCAGTCAAAGATGGAAGGTAATGGATAGGTGGTAGGGGATATGAAAATTGTGGGTTTATATTCTGGCAGATCAACACCAAAATCAGATTAGTTTTAGGTGATCCTAGTGGTAGTGTGGGTATTGGATGAGATTCTAATGAATGAATAAGGTAGGCTGACTTAAAATCAACTCCTCTATCTAGAAGTTTAGCAACCCTAGGTGATAAATGGGAGTAATCAGGATTAGATGGGATATTACTATAGGGGTCAAATGATTCTAATTCCTTAGACTGTAGGATAGAAGAGGAAGAAGAATATGGTTTGTGTCCCCTTTTAGTACTGGCTTTTCTCAAAAGCCTTTCAGGATCTAATAGATGAATAACTATGTCAGCTTCTGAATGAGATCTGGTATGTTTAAAAGGTGCTAGCTTGGGATTGTGGAGTCACCTAGGTGAATGATTTTAACCTTTCTAAATCCTTTAATCTCCTTTAAAGGAGAAGAATGAATGAATATCATTTTCCCAAGGGAAACCTAAAAGAAATTCGAATCCCTAGTAGTGGCGCCAGTCTGATGTTGTACCTCTGAGATAGTAGTAGGTCAGCTACCAATGCCAGAGCATCTAAAATAATTGTTTTGGGGCTTTTGGTTTTAATTTTGGAAGACCAATGAATGAAGACAGATTTAGATTTGAAATACTTAATCCTTTGGATAAGATTAATATCTCAGCAAAGGGTCACTATATAGCTTTACACAGTGATATAGATCAAATATTTGTGAGAAGAAGACAAAAAATAATATGATTATCACAGTTTCCAAACTATAAAACAGAACAATCACAAGTATGAAAATCTTCTAAACTACGTTACAAAGGTTCAAGGTAGTAAACTTAAGCCTACAAAAGATGCTAATGATTTATTGATTAGAGGGTATTAGCTAAACAAATAGTTCATTAATCCATTCTCTTAATAGATGATCACTTCAAGAGCTTATAGGAATAAATTGAGACACAATTATTCCTACCTAGATATCTCTATAAGTCATAAGCATATGAAGAAAAACATAATGATTGAAAACTAGAAAATCTTACAGGATAACACAAAATGTGTAAAACCAAATTCAAAATCCTCTACTTTGTCTTAAGGTTCCAGAAAGACTGAGTACATCAAGTGTTTAGAAAAGCTTCCTTTAAAGGAGCAACCAGGTTCAAAGTAGAATGAAGCAGTCATCACTTAAAAAGAAATGAGCAATAAACCACGAACAATGAACCCTTAATAACTAGAGAAGAGAATTATTTATACAATAATGAAACTTAAGAAAATATCCTAAAATTGATTAAGATTTATTCTAGGAAAGGAAAGATCTTCATGCAAGAAGATAGGGGCAACTATTGAACTGCTTCTTGCCGTCCCTTTTATTCAAGTTGTGTTGGCTTTGTTGTTTGATATTTTTCCCTTTATGCTCATTGATTGTTTGTATCCTTTACGCTGGTTGATTCCTTCTATTATCACCATAAATGTTTTTTTTCCTAAACTTGAACAATTTATATTATTCCTAGTCATGGTCTTAGATAGGTGTTAAGTCATTTTGTGTTTAATGGGTAGGTGATAGGTTAAGAGTCTCAAAAGTCTCATTTTCATATCCAAATAAAGTTTAACAACCTTATTCCATGTCTTAGAAGTCTCACATTCCATTTATAACTCATATCTTAAACCATTTTGAATTATTTTTTTTCGAATTACCCCCGAAACCACATTTTCATAGCGTAGATAGTGTAAAAGCTCTGTTTTGTGCTATGAAAATGCTACCCTTTTCGTAGCACTTTTCCTTGAAAATACACTAAGCGCACTACGAAAGCATGGATTCATAGGCAGTCTTGTCATAACATCAATTCGTTCAAAGTTTGTTAATTTTTCATTAGTAGGTGTGAGCTAGGAGTCAGTTCTTAAGCATGCAACCATCCAAATCCATCATTTCAAATGTAGGGGTTATCATGATAGGTAATTTCAAATTCGAAAGGGTTGGCTGATTTCTTATTGTAGTTTACATGAAAACACTCAAATAGAATGTTTTCGAATGATAAGCTTATGGTAATCTCTTACCAAAGCTTCTCTCATCTATAATTCAAGTGAAGCTGATTACCATTAACAGGTGAGGCTGCCCACCATAAGCAAGCAAGGCTGATAAACAGAAATTCAAGTGAGGTTGATTTGTTATACGAATTTAGAGGCAAAGATGACAGAAGAAAGGAAAAACCACATGTCTGGTCATTTTTTAAGAATAGAGTCTGAAAGCACCGAGGTCTTAGCCAAAGATAAATCAGTAATGGAAGCCTTCAAGAAAATAGGATGTTGGATATTTTGTGAAAAATTGCAGGGAGGACACATTCAAGTGACAAAGGAGTTTGCCCTACATTCCACTGGCTCAAACACAAAAATTGGAATCCTAAACTTGCCAGTTACCCCTGAGATCATAGCTTTGGTGACAAAGATTCCTAGGGGGCAAGATAGATGGTTCAAAAACTTTAGATTTGACATGGAACCATGTAAACTATTTCTGAAGCCAGAGTTTGCAGAAACAGACTTAACCAAGGCAGTTCCAAGGAACTACATCAAAGACATCTATTCCAACTTGCTCTTCAACATTCAAAGGTATTTTACTTGTGAGGGAAGATATCATAAAGTATATTCATATCATTTAAAACTGTTGTTGCATTTTACTAGTATGATTTCTTTAGATTTGCCTTTCTTACTGTATCGAAGTATAGCTAAGATAGCAGATAAAGTGCAAATTAAATCTCAAGGATATGAAACCTCCCTTTTTCATCATGATCTAATTAAACTGATAGTTTTACATGAACTCAAAAGGATCAATAGAGAATGGTATTCATTTTTGTTTTTATGTGGTTTTGGAGTGGTAAATCAAGATACAGGCATTAACCCTAAGGCTAAAGAAACTCCACTAGCAAAAATCAGTAAGCCTATATTGACCAGGTCAAAAATATTTGTTAATCTGAAACCCAGAAAGAAGGTGAAAGAGCGGGTAAAGGATCAATGGTTATTTTTCAAACTCCTCAATCTACAAGGAAAAGATAGCTGAAGTTAAAGAAATGACACAAGAACATTCAGCTAACAAACCAGTTCAAAGGATATTGACTAAGAGTCAAATTGCAAAGGAGAAGGGTAAATCAATGATCTTAGGAGAAAGTCCAAGCTTAGAAGGTAATTTAAATGATATTTTACAAGCCATTGATATTGAAGAACCCCCTCTAGTGCAAGCAGATTTCATAAAATTTGATGAAGGAAAATCGAAGAAGATGAAATCTTCTAAGCAACTGGAATTTGAGGATGAGGTTACAACATTTTTGTTCAAGCCCAGAAAGCCTTTAACCAGGCAATCTAAAAAGATGCAAGAGTCCAATATTGAGTTAGGGAAAATAGAGGAAGCTTCCACTGTTTAGAAAGAGTTGAGAGACCTTTCATCACAAATACCTGAAGGTGACAAAAACAAAGTTTTTCCATGCAAACAGAAAAAACTAGTTATGAAGAAATGGAAGAAAGCTTAAGAGCAGCTAATAATGAAATTTCTAGACTAAGGAAGAGAGCAAGGAGGCATGCTGCTGAGAAGACAGATTTCAAGAGGATAAAGACTCTCTGGGAAGTTGAAAAAGTTTCAAAACCAGAAATAGTTAGCAGTGAAGCTCAATACTTTACTTGGACTGTACCTGCAATTAAAGAAGCCAGATTTGTAAGGATGATGAATGTTCAGTTGAGAGCTACTAATTGGAGATTGAACAGACAGGTTGAAGACCTAGAAATACAGTTAACAAAATTTGAAGAGAGGTTGTTTTGATGTTGCTGGTAGACATATGAAGATCATAGATGAAGTTTCAGATTGTAGAGATGCAGAAAGAATGGTTCAAAGAAGTATTTTACAAAGATATAAAAGTTGCGCTACGAAAACAAGCTATTTTCGTAGCACAGTCATGTTTTATCTTCTTCTCCATTTGTTCGAGGTTCTCATTTTCCATAGGTGGAAAAATAAAGTTTTAATGGATTGCTAACACATGTCACACATATGAAACAATCATCAATGCCAACAAAACTGCTTGAGGACAAGCATAAAGGATTAAGGGCTAAAAAGAAGGAACTTCGTCTCCTTGTTTTTAGGACAGTTAGGTCCTGAATCAGCAGGGTTTGTAACAATGTTCGATGCATCATAAAGGTCGAAGAGATGGATTAGTAGCTGTCAAAGAATGTATTGAAGTCATAGATAAGGTTGTTGCAACATGTTTTAGGAGTTTCAATCCTATTTATATTAGGACTCCTCAAAGACAGTTAGCTGTCAATTTGTAATTAAGAAGTTTGTTTTATGAGTAGATAGGTGTCAATTTTAGAAATTCGAATTCTCTTAAGGATGGATCATAGAATCTAAGGTTGTAAAAACTCTATATGAAGCATGAGGTTGAATTCCTTAGGGTTGGCAATTTTATTAGCAAAAGAAGCTGTGTTATTGTAGTAGGCTGTGTGTTTTTCAAACTTAATACAAAGATCAGTTTTACTACTCAAGATTCACAAGGGGTTTATGTGTTTGATATTTCTATGGTCTTTTTCAATTACTTATTTGTAGTGGTATGAGCATGTGTTACTTAGAATTCATTGGAAAATGCTCTAACTTCCTTCACATGCTTGTAAACTGCTTTTATTCATTGTGTTACCGTTTCACTTATAAACCTAAATTCCAAGTGCCTTGACTTCCATGTTTAAGCTGATTATGATGTTTTGTTGAAGACTATCTTGAATCCATAGGCCAATATATGTTTGCTAATATTTGATTCAACGAGTTATACATTTTTGTCCACTTTTATTCCTAGAGTTAGCCCTCTAATCATTAATC
This sequence comes from Pinus taeda, assembly GCA_000404065.3. Lineage (NCBI taxonomy): Eukaryota > Viridiplantae > Streptophyta > Pinopsida > Pinales > Pinaceae > Pinus > Pinus taeda. The sequence goes on from APFE030352558.1 coordinate 139,965, forward strand.
AAAAATCTTAAACCTATTGAGAGAGCCCTCTCAGGTTGAGGAGGCTAAGACTCAACCGAAAGATTGGTTTGAAAGAGTTACTCAGAGTCTACATGATCAACAGCCTGTTAGGGTTATATTTTGTGATAAAAATTTCATTTAATCTTTCATATGATACTCTTTAAACTCTGTTTAGTATGCTTTAAGACTGCTGAGTAACCTTTACTATGTTCCTTTTACCTTTACTGTGCATTTTAGGTTTTTACTGTGTTTTTCAACTGTAAATCGCCTTAGATTTCATGTTATAGGGTAAAGATATTTGATATGGTCTTCATATCTATCTTCCAACTGTACGCAAGTTTTTTCTTTGTAAGCCTGGAACAAGAGTTATTACCTGCAAAACACAGAAATCGTTAAGAAAACATAGGTGACAAAGAAGGTGGTGATGGCTTTATTGAGCTTGAAAGGATATTAGGAGTCTAGAGGTATCGGAAGGTAAAACAATGGTTTTCTTGGTCGCAGAGAATTATGGAGGCTACACAGTGTAAACGGGTGAAACGAAGCCAAAATGGTGATTTTCATGGTTAAACGAAAAAACAGTTTATTTTTCAATTATGGCGCAAAGTGAATAGTGGCCATTTTCTCGTTATGCGGAAGGTGGTTTTGGATTTCATCGCACAACTTATGAGGCACGCGCGGTTTTGGGGAGGGTTCACCCAATACAATGTAAACCTGACACATAGCAAGGGGAGGTGAGTGGAATACCGCTTTTCGGGCGGGTAATGCTCGGTCAAAGAGCCAACCTGAAACGTTAAGGATCAATGGATTTGAATGGACAGTGGTGGTGCGAAAGAGCAACACGGAGGTAAGAGGAAAGAGTAACGGAGGGACCCAATGATTGATTATGGAGGTATGGCTTTATTTATGAGTTAAAACTGAGATTAGCGGTTAAATGGAGGTTTAGGTTAACTCTTCATTTAAACCATAAAAGTGATTTAACAAAGAAAACCTTCACAAAACAAGGTATGGTAGACTTGAAATTTTATGAACTTGGGTGGACAAATAACGTCAGGTCCGGGTTCATCACATATCGTAATTGGAGTTTAGCGAAGGAAGGCCCATCGCAAAGGAATGTCATAGGGGCCGGACATGACGTGGAAATAAAACGTGGATAATATTGTGCCGTGTCCAAGTTCCCATTACAATCGCATATTGCAATGTCGGGAGAATGGATGCATGTTGAAAGGCTTGCGATCCGTCGATGCGAAGTTTTATTAAATACATAGCTTTTATAATAAAACTAATGGTTTTGAGCTATAGGTTAGTGTTAATATGAAAAATGAGCGGAAGGGGAAAAATACACTAAGTATGATGCTTTTTCATAGGTTATTTTCTTTTAACATATACATCAATACTTAGGCTAAAATATTTTTGTGGGTTTTTTGGGTAAAAGGGGATTTAACATGAGGTTTTCACTTTTCCTAGGTAAAAAGGATTTAAACCCTAGGAAAAGGGATTTTTTATGGAAAATGAATGAATATGAACTGTATGAAGGTGGGAAGAGGTAATTAGTAAATATATGGATGAATAAGGATGAGGAAACTTAATTAAGTTATCTTGTAGACCTTCATTTTCTTTGTGTAATTTCCTCATGGACATAGAAACATATGGTAAAACATGATAAATGTACATTTTTTCCAATCAATCATCAAACTTCTGTAACCTTTCTTCTACTTACCCTTTTCTTATCCTATCATTTTTTCTTCGCTTAATGGGTGCATTTAAGCTAGAAAACCCTTTTCCTTTCTTTTTATTTTACAAAAGAAAACTATCTAATTCTAACCTTTTAACATCCAAGGGCTTAGATTAAACTAATGAGCACCTTATTATTCTCTACCTAACTACTAAGCTGTCAAGATTAAACCATATGGCCAAATCTTTATTCTCTAATTATAACATCAAATTTAAAGCATGAACCATTGAAAATTAAACTATTTTACCGTCATAGGTTGTGGCATTTATGACAAGCTACACACAACCATTATTTTGTAGAAAAATAGTAGTGGCATTTCGACTTGCTCAGTTTCAGAATTTATTTGTTTTCTTTTCTTTCTAACATATCATTTTCTTTTTGTCTTGATTTTTTTAGGACATCTAACCTAAAATTTTCTTTGATATGGACATTATCATCAAGATATTAAAAAAAAACAATTTTTTTTTTTTTTCAATATTGTTATGTCCATATCCTAACTTAACATTTTTCAAATATTCTATCTTATCAAAACCGAAAAATGCTACAACAGGAAGGACCATGCTCTGGGAGGAATACATGTCATTTGGTACCAAAGACATATTGGATTCCAATGCCCCAATACATAATGTACTATACCTTATTTGTGAACATCAACAAATGCAGAGACAGAATGGGTAGCCACATAATTGACGTGTGGCGGGGAAGGTACTACTTGAAAACAAGAGCCGATAGGGGATGATGGTTGCTAAGGAGACGCCTGGTGACTAATGTATGACAATTGATCAATAGTCACAATTCTTCCTTCATGTGGAAAACAAACCACATGGAAAAGTGAAGAAACAAGAGCTCCCATGACATACACATAGTCACGTCCAAGGAGGAGATTGAAATCTAACGGACCTTGGACTACCATCACATCTATATAGATGGTATTTCCTCCCAAATTAATAGGGAACTACAAAAGGATCCCTAAGGGTTGACTGGTTACTCCGTTGAAAGCCAACGGATTGTGGGTGACAAGAACAAGCTATGGGGAGCCCAAAACTTTCCAAGTAGTAGAAGGCATGATGCTAACAGATGCACTTTCATCTAATATAGTTTTAGGTACTACCATATTATAGGCTTGTACTGTGATCTAGAAAATCACATAAGATGGGAGGCCGAAAGCATTTAATGGACCCCAATCAAAAGAGACGACAAAACTATTTGGTGGGGGTATCATATGATTCCCCAGAACTACTTGGTGGGGGTATCATATGATTCCCCCCATGCTCTGCAGGAATATAAGAAAATTCCTGAACAACCGGGATAGGATGGTCACTCTTCCATTCATGAGAATCTGAGGAGATGAGAAGAACATGAGCAGTATGATCACCACTCTCTTCCGGAACAGAGTGAGCAACTGGTGACGAAACCAAGTTGACACTCTTTTTTACCAATGGTTGGTCGGGAACATACACAAGAGAGTCTCCCTCAGGAAGAGATGGATGAAAAAGATATGAACCCAAGTCAATCTCTTTACCAACCGGAAGAGGGTTAGAAGAAAGCCTCTGATAACCAGCAGGGAGTTGGGGTTGAGGAGCTGTAATGCTTTCCAAAACTTTGGAAGCTTTATCCATAACAGGACAAAGGTGAAGAAGGTGTTCTCCTTCACATATCATATAGGTGTATCTAATCTTCCCTTTCTTCTTACCATCGCTAGCCATAAGTGTAGCATCGACATGATCTCCAGAGTTCGATGGGGATAATCGATCTAGATTTTGAGACCATACCTCTAAGACTCTTGGAATACTAGGATAGTCTCGGAGGAGATGGTCACCCATACACATCTTGCAAGGGAATCTAATCTTCGGTGCAGGAACAAAAGGTTTACCTATAGGATGTGGATTTGGAGTAACGGTCGCACGATCAACCTCTTGCTTAGCTGACTTCTTCATCTTCATCTTCTTCTTCTTCTTCGTAGCCTCCTAGTTACCAGATTTGAAACTTTCACCAGGTGGAGTAGAAGAGGAAGGTGAATAAATAAGGGAATAAGGAGAGGGGTGACCCTTAGAATCATCATGACATGATTTGAATGAAGGAGACAAGGAGGAAAGAGTTAGGACACTCAGGATAATTTAGGTCTAAAATAACTAGATAGGTAAACCAATGGTTAACTCAGGGAGGGACAACGTTGCCATATAAGGAGTACCAACTTTTCCAAAAGGAGGAAAAGGAGCAGGATGCCCTCCCGAGGGGAACCCTTGATTGGTGGACTCCGGAAAGTTTGCCATTGGAATCGACTCTAAAGAATTACTAAGGAAGATAATTTTTACTAGGAATATTTCGTGGGAAGTTAATTTTATAACACTGAAACAAAACTTTGCCTTTTCATGTTTTAAGAGTCAAGAAAAGGACAAAAGGTGACTCTATCACTTCTGATTGGAAACAAGCTTGAAAGGACAAGTGCTCAAATGATATTTTAAGTTTAATCAGTCAAAAAGATCAAATGACTGCTCTGGAACTCTACGCAAAAGATTTACCACACAAATCGTAAAATTGCATATACACATTGGTATTAAAATGAAAGAGAAATGATCAAGGACTTCCCGTATGGTAGCTAATCTTCTCGAATGTTGTTTTTGGTGCATTATGATTAGTAAGGTGACAGACTCAGATTCCTATAGATAACAGGATTGCAACCTAGTGGGCACTCTCATCATATATGTGACGATACGCAGAGCATAAGTCCGTACTAGCACTTATCGAATCACAAAAGAAGGGATCACCCAACCTTAGTGAAAACAACAAACACTAGGTTTAAAGATGTTGAAACACGTCTATAGCCTAGACCTCTAGATATATGAGCATTAATTTCCAATACGTTTTTAGATTAACTCGATAATTTTTAGAATTTTATCTTGAATTAGATCTTAGTTTCAATACCCTACGAAATGTATCTTCAAAAACTCCTATAATGCAACTAAATGAGTAAAGAAACCATTTATTTTCAATGAATAAATAACTAAAGAAAAGTGAGAGGTTCACTTCAAAGCAATCAAAGCAACAAGCAAGCAAATGCAAGAATGATACTTTTAAATAGTTTGCAAGCAAACCAATTAAGAGGAAAGAAAAATTCTTCTATCTTTCACTAACTTGCAAGCAATCGAATTAAGAAAATGAAAAATACAACCCTTGCATTTCAACTTCTAAATGTCAAGAATTTATTAATGCAAAATTTGTTCTCATTTCCTAATGCAAAACGAATGTGATATTTTTCTTTTCAAATAGATGACAAGCAACCAAATGCAAAACTCAAAACAATGCTAGTTTTAATTCCTTTTCAAATTAAATCATTCAATAAGTAAAGAGAAACATTCCACTCAGAAACTAATCAAAGACTTAAAACGAAGAATATATTTATTTTTTCAAAAACTTGAAAGCTTTCTAACTGACAGGGAAGCAATGTGATCTATGCCAAAGTGATGGAAGGAAACCAAACAAACAAGACTTGAATGTTTTGATAACCAAACATCACATGCCAATTAGGAAGATGAATGAACTGTCAATAAGGAAAAGCCTCAAACAAAGCAAGGGATTTCTTCAAAGACAGCTCAAAGGTCCAAATGAATAAGAAACCCAAGAAAAATCTAATGCTTCAAGAAACCCTAAGGTGAATAGGTCATACAGTTAAAAAAGATAAATATCAAGGGAATGAAACCAAGAGTCAAATATTCTAGCAAACAACAACTTGACACACAATAAATAGGTAGAAGAAAATCTTAGAAGGATAGGACACATTGGCCAATCAGCAAACAAAACTTCAAAATGAAAACCTACAGGAATCTTCGCGAGTGTCAAACTGACAGCCTGCATCAAAAATGAAAGTCACACCTCCTTAACTAGCAACTTTCATGTTGTCATAGAAGTACACCAAGAAATAGCGCCGAGCGTAACTCAAAGCCCGTCATGACTGTGAGGCAATTTAATTGTGCCAAAAAGTAGAAAGCACAACTAATTAAATAGAGAAGGCGTGACTATCGTCACGACTATCATAAAATAAAAGGCGATGACCCCAAATCAAAGGAAAATTTTAAAAATTCAGCTGAGGAAAGGCCAGACCTATCACTTATGATAGAGGGAAGACTACCAAGAGTAGTCAAGCAACCCACATTATGGATAATTCTACCTAGAAATTAAAGGAGACAATTAACAAGTAAAGAAAAATCAAATCAAGAGACAAAAGACACAGTTCCCCAGTATGGTCGCCAACTTGTGAAGAACGTAAGTTCCCTTTGCGGACAGAGGCAAACCCTCTAGCCCTAGAGTGGGTCTAGTCATAGAAAGAACAATAGCAAAGAAAATTCCCTTAGATAGTTATGTCATGAATGCCTACCTTCAAATCCTCGTTTGATGAAATTCTCGTTGGGTTGCTCTAGCTCTCATTTTAATCACTTTTATACCCGAAACAACATACAAAGAGCAACAACAAACATAATAGAATACAACAAAAATGATCTACTTAAAGGATCGATCAACTTCAAGCTATCAATATGAAATTTGACATAAGATAAATGAAATGAATTGTTGATCTGTATTAATATGAACTGAAGTAAAACTTACAACCATGCCTTGACGTTGTAGGTCTCCTTGACGGGTCCTGTCAGAATGTCTCCACAAGAATTCACTCATGAGTTGTCTCCCAAGAGGATGAATAACTCTCTCTCCTACCCAAAAGGAAAAATTATGATGCTAGAACACTCATACATTCAAGCCAAATCCACACAAAAATATCCTGGGCTAAGTTACCTTAGAAGCTACTTCCAAACTCTCTCTAACTTCAACTAGCAGATCTTAGCCATGAAGGAGGTATTTATAGGAGGAGGAGCCTCCATAAGAGATGGGAGAAATAGCTTATCCCTTTGTAATGTTGCACAAAAGGTGGAACAACCATCCCAAAGGAGAGAGACGATCTCATTTGATCCAACAAACAACACTAGGACCACCCATTGACAATTTTTTAAAACAAACTTGCCAAAAGTAGCTTGTCGTGAGTGAAACACATGGACGTAGTGACGACGTCGCTACGCTTAGTTCAATCTTTGCCATCTTCACGAGTGGTGGAATAACTTATGACCCACGATGAACCAAAAACAAAGGTTAGAAGGGTCTGCTCCAGGAGTAATGAACTGAGGTATTCTTCCTGATATGACAAGGAAGACACTGACACATAGTTTGCAACATGACAAAAAGTAGATGTCAATAACACAGACTGACAGTGTCTAGGATCAGGGAATTTAGGGTCGGTGAAAAAATATTGTGTAACACTACCACTCACAACTATAAAGATGGAAGTGTTGTTACCCCTAGCCTTCCACAACCTACAAGGTTGACACCACAAATATTGGAAGAGAAAAGAGTAAAAGGGCTGAGAAGAAATTATTATACATAGATTGTGAAGAGGAGGAAGAAAAGGAACAAGAAATGTCAAAAGAAGAGGATATACTCCAGGAACAAACCCTAGATAAAGAAGAAATGAATCTTACCATATCTTGTAATGCATTGGCTAGAATTACCACTCCTCAAACTATCAACATAGAAGGACATATCAAGAAGAAAAAGGTAAAAGTGTTGATTGATTCGGGAAGTACCCCTAATTTTATTCATTGTAAGATAGCAAAGGAATTTAATTTGCTTCCTATATCCCACACCAGAGCGTCAAGTGATGGTTGCAACTGGAGGAACCATAAATTTCTCTGGAAAGTGCCATAATATCAAGCTATCCATGGGAGAATATGTATTAGATAGCCTAATGCTTTCCATTCCAATGGGTGGTGCTGATGTTGTACTAGGGGTCCAATGGCTACAATCCTTGGGTACAATAAATTTTAATATTCAAGAACTTTTCATGAAATTTTGTGCGAAAGGAAAGGAAGTTGAAGTAAGCGGTATTGCAGGGAAATTGAGAAAGATAATATGCTCTAACGGTATTACAAAGCTTCTAAAGAAGGAACAACGAGGTGTAATTGAAAAATTATGTTCGCTAGAGTTTCCCACATCAAAATCATCTATTTCTTCATATCTCCAAAATATCTTGGACAATCATTCCAAGGTATTTGAGACTCCCAAATTTCTCCCACCTATTCGTGATCATGATCATGCTATTCATTTGATTCTAGGAAGTGTTCCTCCAAACATCAAGTCGTACAAATATCCCTATTCCCAAAAGAGTGAAATTGAATGTATGGTTGTCGAAATTCTAGAGGTTGGTATAATTCAACCTAGTCCAAGTTCTTTCTCTGCTCTAGTAGTATTGGTGCACAAGAAGGATAGATCATGGCACATGTGTCCAGATTATAGGGAGCTCAACAAGCTCACTATTAAAGATAAATTTCCCATTCCTGTCATTGATGAATTATTGGATGAATTTGTTATCGGGAAAACTAGTGTCCATTCAGAGCTGCCAGTCCCACTAAGACGAGTAGCTATCTCATAAACAAACAAACTAAAGTCACTTGTGTTTTCCTTTATGAGAAATAGATGAGAGAGAAGCAGAGAGTACCAACCTCAATCTTTTACTTGGCTCCTTGCTTGTTTCCTCTCCCCTTTGACAGATCTTTACCACTCCTTCCTTACTTGTCTTGCTTCAAAGAACACCTGTAGAGTCAAAGCAACATAATACCATCAAAGCATAGAGATCTATATCCATAAGCAATATAGGATCAAATATATATTAACCATACAAATTCATATATCAATACAAGATTCAGAGCTATACAAGAATATGGAGGAAAACTCAAATAGCTTTATTGATAGAAGTAGTAGAAGAGAGGATTACAACCCATTGATCTGACCTAGTGCCATTCTCCCAGCATGGAAGCCCTTCTTCACCTCATGAAAAGCTAGATAACCCAACACTATGATGTTCCATAGAGAAACCAACAACACTTCCTTACAAGATACAAAATTCTAGCCTCTAGATATCTAGGATGAGGGATCCATATATAGATGTTTGTAGGTGGGTGAGTCAGCTTCTGGGTTCTTGATCAGTGTCATTTCTCTAATATTTCTTGGTTCCACTTGGATATTTCATGATCTCTTACTCATCCCTAGGCGAATTCAGAGAGGCAAGTGTCAAATGGGCAATTTCTAGAAGATTCTATAGGTTTCCACCTAGCCAACTACCTCTTCCATTTGTCTTCTCTTGCTCATCACACCCTACAGAAGTTATTTTCAGTATGCATCACACTTTCTGCATGTAGTAGGTGAGATGCATCGCACCCTTAGCACTAAGCAGTCTGTATGGTCCAGTTTTGACCAGTTCTGAGTAGTTTTTCAGGGAGAACTTCTGGGAGATGATGTAATCAGCTGCCTTGTTCCTTTAGTGATGAAACAAACACTTTTAGGGGCTTAAAGCCCTTTGTTTATGAACATATGACGTTGGGGTTTGCCAGTGCCAAATATGTCTATAACAATTGCCCCTAAAGCATAGGTCGTAAATTTTTTGATGTCGGGTGAAATGCCTTTAATCAATGAGGGATCCAAGGGTTTTTTTGAAAACTGGAAGGTGGAACCTGTAATAAGATACAATACAATACCATTATCTTCATAATATTTCATGATCTAGCTAAAAGGCGGCAATTCCCATGATCACTTTATAAATTCATTTCCATGTACATAAGAACAGACAACCGTCTGTTGTGGCAGAGTGATGATTCTGGTAGAGCCATCAATCCCTTAGTTGGATGATCATTTGTTACTTATGAAATGTACATTTGAATGTCTTTATTTCCGAATATATCACAGCCTGGATGGATGAAACTAAATCCGTGGTCTTAAAACTCGTATCAATCTTCACCTGAAGTACAAGTCGATCCCAGTGAAAGGTGGTTCTGATGTCAGGAAACATGAAGAACATCAACCTGATTCCAACCAATGATGTAAGATGTAAACAGGCGCGAAGATGAAATCACTGATAATGATGATGACCTCAAAGGTACAGTAAGTAAATTCACGTGGTGCGAAACATGAGTCGATGTCGAAACACCAACAAAATCTTTCGGTTGAAGGCCATTGAGTTAAACCTGTCGCCGGAAGTGAGAAACTCGCCATTGAGGCATGCAAGATTCAAAGTACTGAAAGGGTTGTTCCTAAGTCAACTTCTCAGATAATGAGCTGATGTCGACAAGAAGTGACCCATTGTAGGAGGGCCTTAATGAATCCCACATCTACAACATGGAATGGAGCAAATGATTTTGTGGAGGTGAAAATGATCTGATGATACAAGGTTTAGGGCAGCGGTCATGAAAGAATGAATTGTGAAGGTATTGCATGGGATGAGATGTAAGCTGGGTTGGTGAATTCTATAAGCGACTTCTCTTGAACATATCGGTGACATTGAAATGGATTAGTAGCGTTAACCCCAAGAATGGATGGTACGGAGGACCAATGGTGATATGACCAATGAACGGAATAACCCAACCTGCCTCAATCATGGTGATGGAGTGAAAGTGTCATGTTCAAGAGCGACCTACTACCAATAAAGTTTCTTTAAGTTTTCTTCCCAATTTTTCCCCAGTCATTGCTGACCAGTACCTCTTTGTTTTTGTAAAGCTTGAGGAGGATAACATATGCTTGTTCTATAATTTTCCCTGTCGCTATGTATTAACGAGCCTAGCTATAGTGAAACTTGCTCTTGTCTACACGGACAAGTTTTTCGCTATTGTTTTAATGAGTTTAACAACAATGATAACTCGGTCCTTTTCAATTTTAGAGAGTCTAAAAAGAGACAGAAAGGAAACTCCATTAATCCTTTTTAGTAGCATAATCCCTTAAGTCCAAAAAAGTATAAAATAATATGAAAGGGATGACTTTTCGATAGTTTTAACGAGCTGAACAAGACAAGCACTCAATATTTTTGTGTGATCCCTTAGGTCCAAAAAGATTAAAATCTAGAGGAGGGATGGCACTTCCGGTCGCTTTAACGAGATGGAGAGGCCAATTGCTCGGCAATCTTTTCATATTTTACAAGTCAGATGGAAAGAGCTTAAAGGAGACTCATTTTTTGAGGAACGAGTGACGCTTTCAGATAGCAACTGGCTCCAGGTAAGGATTGGAACTTTTCAATCACGGCAGTGCAAAGAAGATGGCTAATAGAATCACTCGTCGCAACTACTCCTCAAAAGGGGTAAACAATCAAATGGAGGCATATGATCGGCTAAAAAAAGAGTGGAGGTGATGGTAAGAACACGACCAAGGCTCAAAAGCTAATGATTATGGATCGCAGTGGTTGTTTACTGAAGGATGGGTTCATTTTTTATTAAGCTTAAACTCTAGGGGAACATTTTCTCATTGCTAGGTTTATTTTTTAATGAGCTTGAACTTCACATAAAACTGTTCGCGCCAGTCGTATAATAAGGATGTCTCATCGATAGGTTCATTTTTTAGGGAGTTTCCCCATTCAAAACTTTGCTCGGAAGCCTTTTGTATACAATATAGGAATGACCAAATACTATCCTAAGGGTTAATTAACCACTGAGGTTAGGTAGGAAAACTCTTCCTTTACTTTGCTGGTGCCATTTGGCCCTTGCAAAGGTGAATGGTTGATCAGACCAATCACCTAACTTAAGTAGTTGAAGTTAGTAAAACTATGGGGTTAGAGTTACGCTGGTCACTTTTCACTTGCATACAAAAGGTTTTCATGCCCCCAGGTATAAAGAAAAGTAGAGTTTCTAGGTTACCATATGAAAGTTCTCGCATTTGAAAGATTTCTCCATCTGCATTTGCAGATAAAACACTTCCTTGGCTCTGTCCATCAAAATAGACAAAGGTGAATGGTGGGATACATCACTCGTATAAATTTGACAAGGGAATCTTATTCCAGTCTAACCCCATTTTCCTAAACATATGGGTGTGTCAGACTAGTCATATATCCTACGCGGAAACCTACCTTATATCTGGGGTTTTCCTACCGAAGCAGACCAGGGCGCATGCCCCCTAGGTTTAGTCACGTTCACCTAATCACTCTCGCTCATCAAGTGGATTAACTGGAGATTGATGAGACATTCCTTGTGCAAAAAGACCAGTTAGAGATGGCACTTGACCACTGGCTATGTGTGAACTGGGGAATGAAAGCTATTCTACTAGCTGGACCACTCTGCCTTCATGCGGAAAACACATCACTCAAAAGAGTGAGGAAACAATAGCTCCCATGATATAAATATAGTCATACTCGAGGATTAGATTGTAATCTAATGGCCCTTGGACTACCATCACGTTCAGATAAATGGTTTTCCTTCTCAAATGTATAGGAAAATTCGGAAGGATCCCTAACGGTCGATTGGTTCCTCTGTTAAAGCATGTCAAATTTCAAATCTCAGGCAAAAGTGATGATGAACCAAGTGCTTTCCAAGCAGTTGAGGAAAGGATACTCACAGAAGCCCCTTCATCTATGATAGTACCAACCATGACCATTCTGTAAGCTTGCACTATGATTCAGAATGGTACATTAGATGGTAGATGGGGTCTGCCTAGTAGATTCCAATCGAAGGAAATGACTAGGTTGCTTGGAAGAGAGACCGAATAAACGACCGGGTAAATATCTGACGAACTTCCTTCCTACAGTAAAGGAACGGGTAGATTGCCTCTCTGTTCATCAGATTTTGAGTTGACGAAAAGAATTTGAACGATGTTGTTCTCATTCTCTTTGGTGATTGTATCATCTGAAGGTAGACCTTCTGAAGACAAGACTGGGTCGACTGTCGTCTCGACCTATTGACTTTGGTCCAGTGTGGACTCGTAGGGTTTATCTTCAACGATAGATGCTTCGATCGACCACAATGGTGTGTCAGTCAGATTTTCAACTAGTGATGGACTCGGCAAGAGTTTCTTGTATCTAGGAGGAAGTCGTAGCGGTGAATCAGGATGGTTATCCAAGACTCTTTTAGCTTCGTCTAGGAAGGGACAATGGTGGATGGCATGATCGCCTTCACATAGTCTACAAGGAAGTTTAGATCTTCCTTTTTTTCCATTGACTCTGTTTTCACTAGTTGACGGTGTACTTTCAACATGATCGTCAGAGGTTGAGGACACTGGATTGTGCAAGCGGGGAGACCAATCCCTTAAGATCCATGGGATGCAAGGAAAATCTCGATGATAGTGGTCTCCTTTACAAATGACACATGGAGATTTAGGTTTGGATGGTGTAGTGTGTGGATTTTCACCAGACGATGCTTGGTTTCCCCCTTTTACCGTTGGCTTCTTCTTCTTCTTCTCCTTCCCTTTCTTCTTCTTTTCAATTACTTGGTTTTTAGTTTTACTAGCTTCCCTAAGTGAAGAGGAAGAAGGAGAGGGAGAAACAAACGAAGTAGAAGGTTGGGGGGTAACTATAGTATCATCTAGTTGCTTATTTGATTGCTCAGGAGTCATGGTGCTTTGAACGACAGAAGTCGAGAAGAGCCATACTAGCAGGCCAATTGTCAGTCCTGGAAGGGACAATGTGGCCATATGAGGTGCACCCACATCTCCCCAAGAGGAGAAAGGACTAGGATTCCCCCCAAGGGGAAATCCTTGGTTGGTGGACTCCATTTTCTCAACCTAAGATCAACAAGAGAAGAGTGATGTTATTCCAATTAAAATAAATTTTATGACGCTTTGACACAACTTGATTTTTCAATTTTTAAGAGTTGAGAAAAAGCTAAAGATGTCTCTAGTCGCCTTCAATTTTTAATGAGCCTAAAGTGACAAGTGCTTAGATGGACATTTTATTTTAAGGAGTCTGAAAAGGAATGAAAGTGACTACTCTGGAAATCTAGACAGGGGGATTACCAAACCAATCGCAAAACTGCAGAATACTTTTTACGGTACGACAGTCAATCTTCCCGAATGTTGTGTTCAGTGCATTATGATCGATAGGGCAGTAGACATGGCTTCCTAAGGATAAAGGATATAGCCTATTGTGGTCTCCCAATATATACTCGATGGTACATGGGAGCACAAGTCCATACTGGAACTTGTTGTCTCAAAGAAGAGGAATCACCCAACCTATGATGAAAGCGATAGTTACTAGGTTTTACGACACCGGAATATGTCTCTAGCCTAGACTTCTAAATGTTGTGCTTTAGGTTCCAAAGCGTTTTTATGTTCATTGAAATTTATTTTACAGTTGATCTTTCTTAAGAAGTTTTCCTTTTAGGTTCACCGCATGATGTAGATATACAATTCCTAAATGTGCAATCTAAGATGATAAACAATCATTTATTTTCTTTTTGCAATGAAAATCCTAGCTACTAAGGAAAGAGAAGCAAGATTCTTTCAACATAAAGCATAGAGCACCCACTAAGATGCACTATCCTAAATCAATTTCCACAAGCAGTCTAAATGCAAATGCACATGCATGTATTTGTTTTCCACTTTCTTAATGTGTGAATGAAAAAAAGAACACTAAGTATAGATCTGAACTATTCTTTTTTCATAGCGACAATACTAACAATTTTATTTTCAAAGAACGAAAGGAAGACTAAGACGACACTTTGCAATTTTGAATTGAAAACTACTTTCGACACTTGAAATACTATTAATTTAAATCAAATACAAGATCAAATGTAATCGACTACCAAAAAGAGGAAGATTCTTTTCTTTGATTGAAAACGACGCTTGCGACACTTTCAAATCAAAAGACGACAGTTCGATTAAGCTACTGTTTGCAAAGGAGAACTATAAATGGAAAAAAATACATAAAAACATTCACAATTATTTATACAATGGAGACTGAATAATGCAAAGGAAGGGAGTTTCAACAGTGGTATACTGATCACAGACAGAAAAACTATTGAATAAAGCTGAATACAATGAAGAGAAAAGCAAAATATGGAGGCAGAAATAGTCTTATCTAATCATCGCACCTGTAACACAGGGAAACATGGATATATCTCACCTACAGCACACAGGAGGTGCGATGCATCCAGACTGTCAATGAGAGATAATGTGATGGTTCAGGGACGAGACTGGGCTTGGTTTTTCTGACAGTTTACAGCTTAGTTCAGGGATTTAGGTTGAGCTAATGATAGTCAATAAACACAAAGCATAGGGGATGATCTAATGAGGTTACTTGAGCCACCACTAGGGCACTTAGGATTTTTTCAAGCCAGATGTTTAGTTCATAAAATAACCCGGAGATTGACTGAATCAACGTTGATCTACTTTGTAGTTGCATAGCAAAAGCAGTTCAAAGGCTAGCTGGCTTAACTTCAGGCTCCTTCTGTAGTTTATAAAGCAAACAAATAGAAACAATCAACCAAGCTATTCACTCCCCAGCAGAGTTTCCATTTTGTTATCGGGAAAACTAGTGTCCATTCAGAGCTACTAGTCCCACTAAGACGGTTAACTATCTTAGAAACAAACAAACTAAAGTCACTTGTGTTTTCCTTTATGAGAAATAGATGAGAGAGAAGCAGAGAGTACCAACCTCATTGTTTCGCTTGGATCCTTGCTTGCTTCCTCTCCCCTTTGACAAATATTTGCCACTCCTTCCTCATGTTAGAGCCTAGATTTACCACAGTTTGAAAAGGTAAGCTTCTAGGTCCACATCAAACCACGCTCAGCCTCGTAGCTAGCCCTACGAGGACAGGAGAGGTCTCTCTCTAGGCCAATCTATGCAAAAGATAATCAAATGGGGCTTGAGATGACCAATTTAACAACTAATCTTAGGCTAGGTATGAAGTGCAATGATTTGATTTGATTTTTTGGGGATTTTGAGTTGGGAAAAGGGAAAGGCAAATTTGGGTCTGGGAATGAGGCCAAATTTTTGCAGAGTTCAGGTTGGGGCAAGGTAGGCAATAGTTTTGATGCTCTTATATTAAATGAATGGATAAAAAATACTATTGAGGAGCTGAAGAGGGCAAGATGCTATCAAGAATCCTCTTCAAACTGAAGAAAACATTGAGAATTAAACAAAACTAAAAGATAGAGCATAGCAAACTCATGAATTCTACCTTTGTCACTCAAATTTGTTTAATTTCAGAAGCAAAGAGAAGGGAAATGGCATACAAAAACATCAATGGACTTAAAAACTACATAGAGAAAAACACCATCAAAACATAGAGCCACAAGGATCCCAACAAGTGCTGCAAAACCCTAGTCTTTCCTTTGCCAAAAATGCAAAAATCAAATGTACAATGGAGTGCCCAGCAATCCCAAGTGTCCAACCCTAAAAATGACTTCGAAAACACATGATATAGACTATTCTAACCCATTCCCATGCCTCTAGGGGTCGAGCTCATCATTCTAGGAGTTGTTTCAACCAATTCTAAACAAGGCACTAAAATCTAGGCAATCAAACAACTTGCTTCTATATGGAAGGAAACTAGTTCATTCATTTAATTTTCAATTTTTAGTGAATGAATCCTCAAGAACAATTAAATATGTACCAAAATTACATCATGGTTATGAAATTACATCATGGTAGATCAAGAGTTACATGAAAAAGTGAAACTAGTCAAAACTGGCAAATTTCTGAGCTGAAGAGTGAAAAATAGGTCAAAATTCTCTACGCACCGCGCCCAAAATCTCTATGTGTAGTGCAACTTTGGAGCTGATTTTGAGGCCCTTCCCAAAGTCCAAATTGAGCTTATGATAGGTCATTGGAAAGCCCTACTTGTCTACTTTCCAACCCAAGTGGCATTTTTGGATGTGGTGTCCATTCTCCCCTCCAAATATCCAATCCCCAAAGACTACTTCCTGTGTGTCAAAATAGGGGCAGTGAGGTCATTTGTGAGTGTTTTTTGACCTTTTGAGGGCTCAAAACCTGCCCAAATATCTTGGCCATAGATAGGAAAGTATAATTTATCGTGACAAATCTAGAAATGCAAATTTTTTTGTATTTGGAGCCCTCTAGCAAAAGCGAGCACCACATGGTGTGGCGCATAGGGAGAAAAACTCTGCTTTTTGTGCCAAAAAATTTTCAAAATGCAAAAATTGCTCCAAATTTCTTGAAATTTGGACTGGACCTTCTTTATCAAGAGATATGATGGGCCAAGGATGCCTCAGCCAATATTCGGAGTCGATCATGCTCTTTTTGGCTCTTTTTCCTTTTTGATGCCTTCCTTAGGTTGCCTTTAAATTCCTTATTCGTGCCTTGCAAACCTTGTTCCGTGCCATGTATTGGAAAGCCATGTGTCTCAGCAATTCTTTGTCCCTGTCGGCCTTGTCCAGCAGTCTCTCTAAGTGGATGTTGACTCTCTTGAGCCAAGACTCCCGATCATCATTAATCTCTTGCTCCAATGAAGTGAATTCAATCCTCCTCCTTTGGGCAGCTTGGCGATTCTCCTTGATGTTTTGTAACTTCATAATCACCTGCTGTTCTTCAAGATGCTTATTTCTCTACTCCAATTATTTCATAGTCCACTTAACCCTCTCCAAGTTGAGGGACAAGGCTTTGATCTCTGTCTGTTGCTCCTGGATGATCTCTCTAAGATTTGCACTTTGCGGGCCCATGTCTGTATCATCATCCTGAAGGCAGATGGTTCCTTTTCTCATCAGGTGTTTAGAAAGAAGTCGCATACTGAGCAATAATTACATGCTTCTTCCCATCATTTCCCTGCTCAGAAGTTAGGGGTTCTAAGCACGCTTGCTACCCATGCTGTGAGGATTTCTGATGAAGGGAGCTTGGAAACGGAGAAGGCTCATCTCCTATATGTCTTTGTGAAGAATGGTTACAGTAGACACCTGGGTCAAAAAGCCATCCTCAAGGCCAAGAAGGAGCCTTCAACCCGAAGAGATCCCAAAGATTGTGTCATGGGTGTGAACCTTCCTTACATCCAAGGGACCACTGATAAGATTGCGATAATTCTAAGGAAGTACGATGTGCCCGCAACTTTTAGACCTCTCAATACTATCCGTGGCTCCCTCAGGTCTGTAAAAGACCCTATTGACCCCAAGGACATGAAGGGCGCTTATGTCATTCCTTGTTCCTGTGGGACCCCATATATTGGTGAGACGAGTCGCTCTATCAATCAAAGGATTAGTGAGCATTCGGCTGACTTGAGGCATGGTAGGACCAAGTCCTCAGCCCTGGCTGAACATGCCGGGAAGACTATGCATCATGTATGTATAGAAGAGGCTCGAGTCATTGCCAAAGTTGCGTAGTTTCACCATCAAAAATTTAGAGAGGCCTCGGAGATTGAGAAAAGGCCGATCAATCTTAATAGGGATGATGGCTGGAAGATTAGCAGTTCCTGGGTCCCAACACTGTCTTCCTAGCCTCCCCGTCCCTCTATTATAAGGTCTAGGTTTCTTTTTTCCCTCCCCTTAGAAGGCGTTTTCTGTGGTTGGTCCTATTTCCCTTGTTTATTTTGATGTCTTATATATTTTTAGCTTTTAAACTTGATTTATTTATTCTACTTTATTCTTAGCTTCCTAATAGTATATTTGTGAATTAGTATTATTATTCTCTTCCTTTATCTTATTTTCTTATCACTATTCGTTATTAGTAGGATATTAATAATTATTTTCGGGATATTAAATATTTGATCCTGATTTAATTATATTTTTATTATTGGGTTATATTTAAACTTAAAACTATATTCAAGACAATTTTCAATAAATTAATTGGGTTTTCATGTTTTTAATTATATATACATATATATTTAACTACTACTAAACCTTTAGAATGATGATAGTTATTAAATAATTAATAGACCAATATGAGTAGCTTATAACATTCTATTATAGCGTGATGTATATAGGATATATTTAGTTACAAACAATTAATAAATCATTAAGATTTATTCTAAATATTTCATTAATTTGGTCTAGACTCTAAAGGTTATTTTTATTCATCCTATTTATCCGTATATTGTATCTAAAATTTTTTATATACAGGTAGATATTGATTAATTAACAATTTAATTATAATTTCTAAAGGATATATTTAGTTTTTAATTACGCTGTAAGGCGTTTCACTCTGAAACCCATCCCCCTCTTTGCCTACCTGTCATCCTTGGACACCGTATGATTAGATGTTAGGCGATTACAAAAACTTGAACCGTGGATCAATCCTCCCTCTGAGCCGTTCAGCTCCCATTTACTTTGAAGTGAAATCAATCTCCTTGGAAGTGTGCGATGCGTGGAAGATTTGTTGGTGCTCTTCGTTCGGGCTTATGATTACAAGAAGGTGAAGAGATGGGGTGCCGACCAGTGGGCTAAGCTTGTCGTTAAAATCGTCCAAGGTGGAATTTCCCACAATGTCGATCACGCCATGAGCATGGCATTCGGGCAAATCCGACGCCATTACGTCAGGATTCAGGTAACATGAAAATCGACAGTCGTCTCGTGGTATTTTTCATTTATGCCCATTTTTTCCATTTACTAAACAAGGCCTTGGTTGTTTATTTTACAGGGGAATGGATTCATGAACAAATGCATTGGCAACACAGACGATCCAAGCGAGGCAAACGTGAAGCTGCTGATGAATTTTGCTGACGGCATGTTGAAGCAAAATGTCCACTCGACTTGCTGAGAATGTTTCAAAACTCTGACACTGTTAAAATCCAGTATTTCTGTAAAACTATGAACTGTGAAATCAACATACTCAAAGAATTCATTTTATTATAAGAACTTACTAGGCTTGTGTTAGGATTAAAATTTAACTCTCGACTTCTTCCCCTTCCTGGACTTTGATGAACCTTTTGATACATTATAGATGGATTGCTGGATTATTTGGATTCCTGGAGGCCATATGGAAATTCATTTTTATTCATTTCTATGTCTAATGTTTACAGTAATTTTTATCAAGTGTGTAGGATCAACTGAACACCAGACCCTGGATCCAGTAATATACACTCTTGTTTTGACCTGAATTTAGTTTTCCTTTTTTTCTTTGTGATCTGTAGGTTTCGAAGAACAAGTAAGAGTTTAGCAAATATGGATATAATGCAGATGGACCAGAGAACGTCGACATTGCTTGGGGCAGGATTCTGCACAATGTTGACGATGCATTTTACAGTTCAGCTACTATCCCAGCACTTGTTCTATTGGAAGAATGCCAAGGAGCAGAAGGCCATTATTATTATCATATTAATGGCTCCCAGATATTCCATTGATGCATTTGTTGGCTTAGTATATATTGAAGGAAGCAAAATCTACTTCATGTTCTTGGATTCAATTAAAGAGTGTTATGAGGGCTTGTTAGGCTCTCTTATCCATAGCACCTCTTGTAAGCCTTGTGTATACACACACACAGATAGACCTTTTGCTAGAACAAAATAGCTTTTACCCAAGGAAGTAGTTTTTTGTCCTCCATTTGCTTGAATTTCTTTCTCGAACCTTTTGTACTTGGAGCCAGCAATGGCTTTCTGTGAGTTGAATGATGGGATGACTCTTTGCAGCATGGTTGAATTTTATTTTAATTGAATTCACACTGATTTTCTCTTCAAATCATTAACGAAAAGGAGTATTTTAATTGGTTGTGTCAGGTGATTGCCAAATTCTTGGCTTTGATGCATAGCTATTTGAATATCTCCATGAGCCAGAAAATAGTCCCTGATGGGATCAAGGGTAGAGAGATTCACCATTCATTTCCCATGACACTTTTTCAGGTACATTACATTTTGTTGCAGTACATTTTTGTTTTTATACCCAAGATCCTACATCAATAACTAGCAACAGGTTTGTTGTGTTCCTCAAAACCATGGGTGCAAGAAATGTGAATTGGCATCTTGTTGATTACCATTCACAATCATGTTAAGTAGGAAATACTTTTATTTGGTGTCCATTTTTCCAACAATCTGCTGACAAGTTATCTTCGCTTTACAGCCTCGCATAGTGCATCTGGATCATCATACACTGAAGCTTCTTAAATATTAGGCATGGCAATTTGCTATCATAAGACCAATTTTGTCAATTTTAATGATAGTTTTCCAATTTTTTGGCCTATATACTGGATGGATCAGTTGGGTTTTCTCAATTATATTGAACATTCCTGTATCCCTGGCCCTTTATTCTCTGGTCGTTTTTTACCATGTCTTTGCCAAGGAGTTGGAAGCCCACAAGCCCCTGGCAAAGTTTTTGTGCGTCAAAGGAATTGTATTATTTTGCTTCTGGAAGGTACGTCATGTACCAAAATGTTTTGATACCGTATATTAGACCTGTGAAAAAAAACATAATTTACTGTTATTTTGGAGAAAACCAAGTATAATAGCATTTCCTTGCCCTGCCTTGCATGTATTCTCTTGTTATAGGCTTCTCTTATCCAGGTTTTAGCATTGTAAACCATTAATAATTCTTCCTTTGTTTTTAGGGAGTTGTACTTGACATACTGGCCTATGCTGGTATTATCCGCTCGCACCATTTATGGCTTGACGTGGAACACATTCAAGAGGCTTTGCAAAATGTGCTGATCTGTTTGGAGATGGTGGTATTTTCTGTTATGCAACAATATGCATACCATGTTCACCCATACACCGGAGAAGTTCAGGAGTTGCTTAGAAAGGGAAGGAAGGCAGATTGACAAACTTGACCATAGAAATTATTTAAATATCCTAAAAGATATAAGCTCAATAGTGAAGAACAATTTTCAGGGTTTTTTTTTTAGTTGGCATATTGCCAATTTTGTCATGTTTTTTCAAAATTTTTAACACATCTGATAGAGATAATAATTTTGAAGGTTGAACGATCGGTCAATGAGTTATATTTATATGTATTGATAGTTCTGTAGTTGATATATTTATGTTGAATTTACATGTATTCTTTGTTCTTTTGTTTAATTTTTTTCTATATATATTTATTCTGGTCTATCCAGTTATTAATTCATCATACCAAGTATTGTCAGACACTGTATTTGTCTTTTCATTTTGCGATGTCCTTTGAAAACTTCAGAAATATCTTGCAATCTAGGTGTGCATAGAAAACTTCTTATCAGCAATGGATATTGGGATGCCCATGCCTACTTAGAAGGTGAGGGAGATGAAAAAACCCAGTAACATTTTGATGTTTATGATTATCACATTCGCCTATAGCTCTATGACACCATCTAAGTACACTGATGAAACCATCTATGCTGGAGAAAAACTTATAATTCCTTGAGAGGGATATGGGAGCTCAGATTATATTTGAAAGTTTGTAGTACAGGTTGTCATGGAATGTGTATGCAGTAATTTGCACAATAGCCTCAAGTCCCCAGTCTTGTTTAGATATAAGAGATCGTCCAGTCCAGTTTGAGTTTTAGATTGTTTATGGTAGGTTATCTATCACAAATTTTAAGGAAATATGTGATAAGCCAGTTGGAAATGTATTTGTTTTGTTTATAATTTGTTACTCAGGGGCATGATGTCATGTTCTAGAGATACCATGTCCATGTCTCTTTACTATTTCGTAAAATGCAAGTTGAATGCTAATCATGCCAGAGTCCACTGATGCTTTGGAAACTCATGTAGAAAATGGGTGATTGGTGTGCCCTGCATGACAATGCTACCCTGCATTTATTAATAAGCTTTATCGTTGTATTGAACTCTTGTATTTTGGTGAGTGGTCTGACTCTATTTATCAAGTATCTTTATTCTTTGTCCCACCTTATTGTAGAGCATTTCTTAGCGTAGTTGCTGTTAAGCTTTTTGAATGCATGTGAAACTAAGTTGCCATGTTGTTCCATTCTATCCATTGTATAAGACTTGTGTAACTGGTTATGTTTCCTTGGTTGAGTGCAGGTTTCAGTTGATCAAATAAAATTTGCAAATAAGTACACTGATGACACCATCTATGCTGGACAAGAACTTATAATTCCTTGAGAGGGATATGGGAGCTCAGATTATATTTGAAAGTTTGTAGTATAGGTTGTCATGGAATGTGTATGCAATAATTTGCAAAACAACCTCAAGTCCCTAGTCTTGTTTAGATATAAGAGATTGTCTAGTCCAGTTTGAGTTTTGGATTGTTTATGGTAGGTTATCTATCACAAATTTTAATGAAATATGTGATAAGCCAGTTGGAAATGTATTTGTTTTGTTTATAATTTGTTACTCAGGGGCATGATGTCATGTTCTAGAGATACCTTGTCCATGTATCTTTACTATCTCGTAAAATGCAAGTTGAATGCTAATCATGCCAGAGTCCAGTGATGCTTTCAAAACTCATGTAACAAATGGGTGATTGGTGTGCCCTGCATGACAATGCTACCCTACGTTTATTAATAAGCTTTATCGTTGTATTGAACTCTTGTATTTGGTGCCTCCAGAATTATTAATTTCCAACCCTTATTGCGATGTGAATGATTAGTATTTGTCATTTGGTATGCGTAACAAGCTTTAACTTATTTTGATAATAAAAAAATGCAGGCTGCATACTGGCATTTGCCTCTGAATTGGACTATTTAATGGTTATTTTCCACAAGTAAATAAACAGTCTTCATTTAATATGGCATTTTCTCTTTGAAACTGTGCCTCTAGACAACAGCCTGCTAACTTAACTCAACATTCATAAAGCTCTGGCAAATCTTAGTAGTTCACGGCCTATTTTAAATTCTATCAAACTTATTCGAACTAACATAGTATTTAATTAAGCGGGGTCATTTCACACTGCTTAGTACAATAGAATGATCTTTCTTGAAATAGAATAAGTACTTCAAAAAAGTACCTATAAATTTTACTCATAGTTATTTGACTTTAACCTTAACAGAATCCTCTGCGGAATCCCTATATGTCTTCTGGTACAACAACAACCATAAAAGGAGGATTGGAAAGGAGGAGACTCTTCCTGTAGCCTGAAATCTTAAATAATCCCCAAAGTTTTCTTATCTTTTCATAGAATTAACAAACACTCATATCCTTTATACAATGTAATTGAATTGGCACCTAAAAATAAAAAAACCTCAGGAAAAGATTTGCACAATCTTTCATTTACAGAAGAGGCCAGCAAATTTTCAATTTTTCAGAATTTGGCCATAATTTTAAGGTTGAACAACGTAACCTTAAACCCTAACCCCATAAATAAATATCCCTCTAAACCCCAAGTAATACATATAAGATCATACTACAAGCCAAAGAACTCAGTTTTTGAAAATTTTCACACTGCTGGATTGTTTGAGGAAGAGAAGCCCTTGTAGCCCTTGTACGCGTACCCTGCAAATCTCGAATAATAGAACCCTGGGGCAAACAATATTGTTCCCAACAACGCAAACAACATACCTGAACAACAATAAATAGAAATCCCACAAAAATAAAATCAGATATAACCCTCAATCTTCAGCAGTAAGACAACACCAATATATGTAATGCCGAAATTTATTAATAACATAAATGACTGCTAAAAATTCTTTCTCGGTTACTGTGTAATTTAATTCAGCTGGTGTCATATTCTTACTAATGAAATAGATAGCATAGGGGAGATTATTTTCTTCCTGACCCAGGACGACCCCAATTGCTGTGTCTGAGGCATCTGAGGAAATGTGAAAGGGCAGTGCCCAATAAGGCCCTCTCAAAATAGGGGCTGTGGACAGCTGCTGCTTAAGTTTATTGAATGCAGTTTCACAGTTATCAGTCCATTTGAATTTAGCATTTTTCATTAATAATACAAACAAAGGGGAGGCTATTTTAGAAAAATCTTTAATAAATCTTCTGTAATAGCCGGCATGTCCTAAAAAACTTCTTACCTCTGTTTGTGTTTTTGGGATAGGAAGGTTCTGGATTACCTGAATCTTAGCTGGGTCGACTTGGATTCCCAAAAATGAAATGAAATGTCCTAATACAATGCCCTGGTTCATCATCATGTGGCACTTCTCAGTGCTCAAAGCGAGGGGTGCTTCAATACACCTCTTGAGTACTTTTTCAAGGTTTTGCAGGGCGTCTTCAAAGGTCACTCCATAAGGGGTAAAGTCGTCCATGAAAATTTCTAATGAATCGTTTAGCATATCAGAAAATATTCCTATCACCGCTCTCTGAAATGTTGCTGGGGCATTACACAACCCAAATGGTAATACTTTATAAGCAAAAGTTCCCCATGGGCTGGTAAATGTGGTTTTATCCTGATCCTGGGGTGCAATCCTGATTTGGTTGTATCCACTAAACCCATCCAAAAATGAAAAGAATTTCTTACCTGCTAAACTATCCAATACTTGATCAATAAAAGGTAAAGGGAAGTGATCCTTTTGTGTTTCTTTATTTAATGATCTATAATCTACGCATACTCACCATTTCCCATTCTTTTTTGGTACAATTATGAGTGGAGAAACCCACTCGCTGTTAGATATTGGATATATGAATCCTGCATTTAGGAGTTTTTGGAGTTCCTCCTTCACAATTTCCCTGAGGTTAGGGTTCATTCTTCGTTGGGGTTGGCAGACTGGTCGGGATCCCTCCTTGATGTATATACGATGAGTACATAATTCAGGGGAGACTCCTTTCATGTCTGTGTAGTCCCATGCGAACGCCTCTTTGTTTTCTTGGAGTAACTTTATTACTTTCTGTTTTTCCTCTTCTGTTAAGTCAGGATTTATATTCAGCGTTTTACCAGGTTCGATTTCAACTGTTGTGCTCTTGGAAGGGTTACCTAGCGCTGTTTGGCATAAATTTTCATTATTCATATTCTGCTGAGATTCTGGTTCTAGGATTGCAGCGAAGTGATTTGATGTTTCCAAACTGACCGAAGAAGGTTCAGAAATAAAACTACTAATCAGCTCATCTTCGGTAGAATCTTTAAAGGTCAAAGCTTGCCCAATAGTTAATATTGGTTGGGTTTCCTCGTCCTCATAGTCCACCCATATGGAGTTATCACTGTTAATCATGGGAGTTGCATGAGGATAGAGGGTAAGCTGCTTCGTTTCTTGTCCATTGGAGATGGTCATTGACCCAGATCTACAGCTGATGAAAGCATCTGCTGTGGCTAACCATGGTCTCCCTAGAATCAACGGATGACCCCCCAATTTTGTTTTGGTTTGTAAGACCACAAAGTCAACCGGGTAGTTCCATGATTCTACAAAGATTATAAGGTCTTCAATGACCCCTTCAGGTTTGATCGTAGAACGGTCAGCTAGCTCTAAGATAGTAGGAGTTTCCCTGATGAAAATTTTCAATTGAAGTAATTGAGCTGTCTCTAGAGTCATGATATTTATTGCAGCTCCTAAATCTACTAAGACTTTAGAGACAAGGTTTTTCCCACCTGGACTATTACTGTAGGGTGACCAGGGTCACCATACTTGACAAGATAATCTTTTTCAGTCATTAAGGCAGTTAATTCCCCCATCACATGAACTGTGAGGGGGTCTTTAGCCTTCCTTCCAGGTTTCTTTACACAGATGTCTCTAATAGTTCTAGCATATATAGGAACATCCCTTAGAGCCTGTAATAATGGAATTTTTACATATAAGTTCTGTAATTCTCCTAACAAATTGAAGGTAGGCTGTTCTGGTATTTTAGTGAGAGTTAGTCTTTCAGGGAATGGTGGGTCTACCACTTGGTTATTGCTGTTAGGTGCTGTTTTTACTGTTTCAGTATTATGATTAGCTGGTTTCTCTTTTCTAGTTTCTTCTTTGTCTGAGTTCGTGATATCATCTATGATAGGTTCCACTATTCTCCCTGAGCGGAGATGGATATCATTACATTGCAAGGGAGGAATAGACTGACTCTGGATTTCAATAACTTGCAAGGCTTTATTATTCGGGTTAGGGTTAGGTTGAACAGGCAGCTGTGGTCTCATTGCCTGATTATTTGGAGGATTATTTGGCGGTAGAGGAAGAGATTGCTGTTGTTGAGGGAAAGGTATTTGCTGGGCTGCCCAGCTCGGGTTCCACTGATTAAAGTATGGTTGCTGGGGAGCCCAAGGGTTCCACATAGTCAGGTCAGGAAAGGGTTGCTGCATGAGTGGAAAGTTCATTGTGTTGAAGGGTGGGTACTGCATCTGATTCATGGGTGGGTAAAAAGGAGAACTATTATTCCAACGATTAAATGTTGTATT
>APFE030352558.1:176757-188920 GCA_000404065.3 Pinus taeda
GAAACTAGTATTAAAAGAAGTTTAAAAAACTTATTTTTCTTATGAAATGAAAAAGCCTAGATGGTGGAAAGTAACTATCAAACTAAGGAGAGTGTTATGTGTTTTTATATCTAGAAATGCAGAGTGTTATTACACAAAGGCCCATGCATGAGAAGGTAAGGTATATGGAAAAGTGATAGAGTGCTTTGTGAAGAAGACTATTATGTTGTTGTAAATTATATTTTTAATTTGACATAAACTTTCAAAATGTAGGAAAGTAGAGAGAGAGTGTTATGAGTTTATCTCTAGGAATCTAGAGTGTGATGATAGAAGGTCATGTATGTATGAGAAGGTAGATGGAAAGTCCAAGTCATATATGAGTAGGTAGGGTAATTTAGATATATTATTATTCTCCAAGGACCACGGAGCTAACTGAAATCCATTTTTATATTATTTGTGACACAGACAGAGTTAGTCAATATTACCATACTAGGAGTAATGAACAAGAGATGTTTTTGTGTACGATGTTGCCATGGAATATAATCGGCATAGGATTAGTGTGGGTTGGAGGACAATACAGATCTCCTTCATGAGCCCAAGCATTTCTTTTCACCTCCTTATCGACCACCTGTAGCGTCCTAAGGAATATATCCTGGCAGGGATTCAGTTCATCATAATGTGATATGGTTTAAGGTCTTCATGTTTCTAGGCAAATACATTAGAATGTTGTTTAAAAAGATTAACATACCTATCCTTAAAATTTTGTATATCGATATGGATACCCAATTGTTGTTCGCGTGAATTCATTTTTTTAACTTCACCTTCAACTAGGCAATCTTTAAGGTATCTAAACAAGTTAAATGGATATTTATGACTACTTTTATTCCATTTCATAGCCACTTTAACCCCCGAATAGGGTTTTCGGCATGGCTTCCTCAATTCAAACTCATTATCATCGACCCTTGCCTTCAAAAAAGCCCATTCACATTTCAATATTCTTCCACAGACTATAACTTACGGCGTTTCCTTTGCAACATTAGGTGCAAATGCTAGTTATAGTTTATTTTAAAAGGTGGAATATAGTTTTAAACTTAACAACCTAATAGTAGTTGTAATTAATTTATTTTGTCCCTTCGTTTCCTTAATTTCCTAGTATTATATATATTCGATATAAAAATTTGAACCATTATATGTATTAATATAATTAACTGGTCCATGGGTGGTATTTATACTTAATTATTATAATTGAAATAATAATAATTATAAATAAAATAAATTATTATATTATTTTTGTTTCCATGAATTTAAAATGATTGATTATTTATTTTTTATTATGGATAACCCATTGTTAGATAGTTATATGTATATATCTTTATGTATTTAATAGACCATTATATTTAGTTAAATATATGAATAAATTACTAGGAGGCCTTTCCATATATAGTTTTAACTATTTTTACTATTTTCTAGGAATAATAAAAATTAAAATATATCAAAAATAATTATTATTTGGCTAGGGTCTTAAGGTCAAAATTAGTCGTTTTCTAGCCGTTGGAGTCTCTGCCCATACTATTTAACTAGCTAAGCTGGATCGGTTCTTCAACTTGTCCTGACGATGAACCACACTGTTTGGTTCGGAACGCGTCGACAAAAGATTATTTATGTGATTTTGCTGAAAATTTCTAAACAAGAATAAAGTCCCGCTCACTTGAAGGCCCCTCGTACTGCATTGGCCTCTTGCCTTTGTGTTGTACCTGTGGTGCCGATGTCGGAAGCGAGGCCCCTTCCACCCCAAGTGGAGATAACACTCACTTTGCTGCTGCAAATAACTATCTCGTGCCCTTCTGATAAGTAATGAAAACTAGCATAGTAGCAGTGTGAGTCTCATGGCCTTCATGCTGATAGGAGGATCCACCTGTCTCATGCCCAGCCTCTAAAGGTCCTTGTGAAGCTCTAAAAAACTCACGAGAGATGAAATCATCCCAAGTAATGCCCTGTAATCCAAGCTAATGAACCACCACAATTTTGATGAGAACAAAATGGTAAATACTGCTAAACTACTACTGAGGGGTCTTGTGCTGCACAAGGGTGGTCATCCTCTCTATGTTTCGGCACATGAAGTAAGGGATGTTCATCATCTGTACCCAAGTAAAATGCATCAGCAATCTAATGTGATAAGCATACAAGTGAGAGAACCGACCCTTAGAGATAAAATGCTTCATGATCAATTTCATTAAAGGAGCATATTCATCCTTGAGGTACCGAAAAGGAAACACTCTCTTGAGCTGTCTCAAAAAATCGGGCTTGATGTACGGTTCACAGTGCCACCAGTCAATTTTTTGTCTCTTATTCCATGGCTCTCCAATGTTGGGTATGCCGGTTGCTAATGAAATGGAATTTGGTGTTAATGTGAAAGTGACACCAACTAAAGTGGCCTGATGACCATGTAAATGTAGTACAAACAAGCAGGCCAACTCATGATGAAACTGAATACTAGCAACCTTCTCAAAAAATTCATAACATGACTGATGCTGGAAACAAGAGATGGCAAGAGGGCAGGCCTGTAATTCAGTAAGGGTGGTTGGTTCTTCTCTGATATGTCTGCCACCTCTATGAGGCCTCCTGGGTGCATGTCCTTCTGCAGGTGAGTCACTTTGGGTCTCCACTTCATAATCATATGAAGGATTAGATGCCATGACTATTGGTGGAAAAACTGTCCTGAAGAAATGGATGTTGATGTGTCAAACTGTGTCTGCCTTTAATGATTGTGCAACCTCTGCCACCAAGGAAAAAACAATGAAATAAAGAAGGGGAGGGGAAAATAGTGGGAATTTTGGGACTGTTGGGATAGATGTAGTTAGGGAGATATGGGATGTTATGGGAGTTTTTGTGTAG
Source organism: Pinus taeda (assembly GCA_000404065.3). Taxonomy (NCBI): domain Eukaryota; kingdom Viridiplantae; phylum Streptophyta; class Pinopsida; order Pinales; family Pinaceae; genus Pinus; species Pinus taeda. Next base: position 179,632 of record APFE030352558.1, read on the forward strand.
CATTAGGGTTTGGGAATTTTATTTTAGGAAATTTGGGAAGGGAAGTTAGGATAGGGGATGAGTGAATTTAGGGGGTAGTGGAATTTAGGGAATAAGGGAATCAATGGAAAAAGGGATAAGGGAATGATGAAGGAGTAGTAGACTTGGTGGCAAAAAGGGTGAATCAAAACTATAGCAGCCATTTTCTTTGAGGAATTTCAAAGCTAGGGTTTGATCTCTTTAAACCATCACCATGTAACATACACCATAAAACAATCATCAAACTTGGACAAAAAGAAATGATGGAGGCTCTATCTGTCAAATTCGTGCACATTTTGGGCGATGGGGGAATATTTCAGCAAGTTTTTGGCTCTCTGGATGTGTGCGCCACGCAACATATTTAGTGCGTCGTGCCCTTCCTATGCACCGCGTCCGTGTTATTTTACATTGGGTTCTGAGGCCCAATGTGCCGCGCCGGATGAGTGCGCCGCACCGGCAACTTACAGCGAGTTTCACCTAAACTTCACTCTCACTTACCAAAATCGCCTTTGCTTTGCTTCTCTTTGCCCTTGGAGTACAAATGAACCTCAAACACTTGGATATATGATTTATACATGGAGCTTTTAAATTTATTTGGCCAAAACCCACTTTCATAATGTTTTACAAATGACTTTTTCTTGAAACTCTGTTTTTTGCACTTTTTCACTTCCTTTTGGCTTTACAATGAACCAAATGACTTGAGCTTTATTTGTTTTGCAGGTGATGGAGATTCTGGGCTAAGGAAAGAAACCAGGGTGCAGATGAATAAATTTACAATGAGAAAAACAAAATTTACATGATTTTTACATAATAAAAACTAAATACTCTGTTTTTTCCTCAAAATAGAGTTTTGAGGAAAAACACAATTTCGAACACTTGGTGATGAAATTATTGATAAGGAAACCTCCTCATGCCTATTGGTGATTATTGGACACTTCGACACATTTATTAATGAAACCCTAAAGGAACCCTGACCTAATTGACCATGAAACCCTAAGGACAACATTTTGCAAATTTTAATGAAAAGAAGACTGTATATGCCTTTTTTTTTAAGGAACAAACATGAACCAATAGGTAAATGACATGAGGGACATGAGGAAAACCACTCTCGTCAGATGATCCATGCGCCTAATGGAATGCAGATGACTGGGCAGGACTCCTAAAAGTGAAATGCAACAGAAGAGGTTCTGATCTCTGATGGAGGGCGGAATAGACCGACTCTAACATTAGCTCCAATGGGGATGGTAGCTCCTTGGAGGTGCCAAGAACTATAGATTTCTGGGAGAGTAGGCAGTGCCTACGTCCATTGGGCTATGGAGTCTATTATTTTGAAAAATCCACACAAGACTCTTGATTCAATATATTAACTAAAACTTGACTCAAACTGACAGAATTTTAAAATTAGAATGACTGAAAGATTGACTCGACACACTCAAACCAAAGCTGAAATCATTCTTCAGAATTATAGCCTTCAGTTCGAGCCCCAAACTGAAGAAAATATCACACCGTACTCTTGCAATGAAACTGAAATAAAATGGTATATACAGTGACAATGTAAACAACAAAAAACTTCTCAGAAATGGTACCGCTTAAGTAGCCGACCATTAACCGACCCTCCTTGACAATCGTCCCCATTGATTTCCTTCAGAAGAAAAGCATTCTCACCATGATATGCAACTATTTTAAAGGGTCCTTTCTAGAGATTTTCGAACTTACCATGTTTACCCTTTTCCTCATTCCTTGCATCCCACTTCAGCACCACGTCATCCAATTGGAATTTGTCCGCCTTTGCTTTTATGTCATAGATTTTCTTAATCCTCTCCTGTAACTTGAATGTGTTTTGGAAAAATTCTTCTCTTGTCAGCTGCAAATGGATCATTTGATTTAGTCTTATCTACATAGGATCGTCTTCACTACCAGCCTCCTGAAGAATTTTGACTACTGGAGCTGCGAGAGAGGTGGGAAACACTATATCAACTCCATAAACTAGCTCAAAGGGGGACATACCAATGGATTTCTTCTGACTCACGTGATTTTCCCAAAGTGCATTGACCAACTTCTTATGCCAAACTTTTCTTGTTTATTTCCAACAACTTTTTAATGATGTTGACCAAAGATTTGTTCGAAGACTCTTCCAATCCGTTGCCTTGCGGATGATAGGCGGTTGAGTGTCCCAAAATGATTTTATACTTGTTACAAAACTCAATCATATTTTTTGATTTGAAAGCTGCCGCATTATCAGTGATTAACTTATTCGGGCAACCAAAACGAGACAAAATGTTATTCTCAAGGAATGAAATTATTACTGCATTTGTAGCTTGTGTGGTGGGAATTGCTTCGATCCATTTCGTGAAATAATCTGTCGCCATGAGGATCCACCTATGCTGACCTGAAGAAGCAGGATGAATTTCACCAATGAAATCCAACCCCCACTGCTGAAAAGGGGCACTCACCTCAATGGGCTTAAGCGCAAAGGCTGTAATTTTAGCCTTCCTTCAAAAATCTGACATTTATGATAGCTCTTGACAACCTTATATACATCAGCAAACAATGTCAGCCAATAGTATCCCACTCTCAGAATTTTATTTTTTGTTGTTTTCCAAAAAAGGTGACTGCCACAGTCTCCTTTATGGAAATCTTCCATGACCTGCTTCGCTTCTTCTTCCACCAAACAATTCAACAAAACACCACCGGGATTTTTCCAATAAAGTGCAAAATTCAAAATACAAAACTTAGCAGCCTTTAATTTGAGAGTTCTACTTTTGTTTCTAGCCATGCCGAGGGGTGGTGGCAAATTCTAAAGCACATATATGATATCTGAATACCACTGAGAAAGAAAAAATATTTCAGATACCTGAATTGACGAACCTTCCTCATTCTCATCGGACATATCAGCGATCAGATTGATGTCTAAGGCATGCAAATTCAATTCATCCATTAACTTCGCCAATCCCTGTCCTTTGACAAGATTTGTGGGTTTTATCTCCACATCATACTCCAACAAAGCTGCAATCCACTTGCCCCGTCTTCCTTCCGGATATGTTTGTATTAAAACATCTTTGACAACAGTGTTAGGAACATAAGCCAAAATATGAGAATGCATAATATATACCCGAAAATCCTTCAATGCTTTTGCAAGTGCAAGGGCTTGCTTTTCAATGATGTTGTACTTCAAGGCTGCATCTCTGAAGGTTTGGCTGAAGAAAGCAATTGGTCTTTTGTGCTCATCTTTTTTCTGCATTAGTATAGCCGCCATAGTATGCTTAGAAGCAAATGAAAGCAATATAAAATCCTGAGTGTAATCCGAGCTGATTAGAACCGGAGCTGAAGAAAGAGCCAATTTTACTAGATTGGAATATTTTACAGCCTCTTCCATCCACTTCACTTGGTTGTCCTTCTTAAGCATGTTCGTAATCTCTCTTAGGTGTTCAGCAAGATTAGGCACAAAGCGGCGCAAAAAATTGATCTTACCATTAAAAGATTATATCTCCTTCTTGTTTCGGGGAAGGTCAAGTTGTTGAATCGCCTCTACACATGCTGGATCAATATGAATGCCATGTTTTGAGATAATGTTTCCAAGTAGTTTTCCCTCATCCGCAAACAAGATTTTCCTCGGATTCAGCGACACACCATATTTTCTACACTTTTGAAAGACAATTTTCAAATGATACATGTGTTCTTCATCTAAATTGGAAAACACCATCAAATCATCAAGGTACACAACCAAAAAGTCGTCCTTCTCATTTGCGAAAGCCATGTCCATTGCTCGCTTAAATGTGGCACCTGCATTCTTCAAAGAAAAAGGCATTTTAGCGTAATGAAAAGTTCCCCACGGAGTGGTGAACGCTATTTTGTCTCTGTCATCTTCATGGACCAGAATTTGGTTATATCCAGAATAACCATCGAGTAGTGACATACGAGATGCTCCAACTACTCATTGAAGTATATGATCCATTTTTGGCAACGGATAATTATCCTTCAATGAAACTTTATTGAGATTCCTAAAATCGATGCACAAACGAATTTCACCTATCTTCTTTCGTATGGGCACCAAATTATAGATCCAATCAGAAAATCTGATGGGAACGATGATTCCTGATTTGTACAACCTGTTTACCTCCTTCTCAATTGATGGTAGTAGTTTTGGATTTAGCCTTCTCAATTTCTGTCTGAAAGGTTTCTGACTAGGCTTGATGGGGATAGTGTGCTGAATTATATTGGTATCATATGTCTTCAAGTCGGAATAGTCCTGAGCAAACAGATCAGCAAAGGATGACAACAAACTGATATATTTGGCCTTTATCTTTTGTGGCAATGCTTTCGAAAGTTTTATCATTTTTGGATTTTCAACTTTCCCAATATTCACCTCTTCAACTCCTTTCCCTATTGGTTGCAATGTTGGTTTGTGGGCTACGTCATCTTGATCAAAGAGTTCTTCTAAAGGTATCAAGCCTTTAGGAATAATATTATCCTTTAGCTACAACACTTCCATTTGATTGATTTGCACATCATCTTTACCATCATCATGTTCTACATCAATTGAGGTATCTTTGAACTTACCTTTATTTTGCAGAAAATAATCAATCTCCTCTTCATCTTGGAAAACTTGCCAATATTTCTGATTGTCCGGGACAGTCGGACGATGCTTCACATGGATTTAGAATTTATTACTTGAGTTCATCGGAATCTTCAAATTACTCGTTGTCTTAGCAAGTTCATCTGCAATGCTATTTTGAATACGAGGCACACACGTGAAGGTATAATCTAAAAACAACTTGAGAATATCTAGGACTGCATTCCAGGAAGCCCGCATCCGAGGATGTTTTGCTTGATATTCACCTTTGACTTGCTCAATCACCAATTCGGAGTCACCATATACAACAATCCTCTTAGAGTTCAACTTTTTTAGAATTTTTAGGCCAGCAATCAAAGCTTCGTACTTAGCCTCATTGTTCAAACAATCAAAAGCTAGCTTGTAAGAACATACCCGCACATTACTAGGCACCTTATTCGGAGCAGACAAAGGACTGCGTACCCAAATACCAATTCCAACACCATCATTTCCCACTGCACCATCGAAATCCATAGTCCACAAACCCTCTTCATCTTCTTCTAAGTACTGAAACTTTGTTAGCTTTGTTTTTTCTGCTTGTTGTCCATTATCTTTGGTTGATTGCTCATAGGTATTTTGTTGTTCTTGTCCTTCTTCAAAACTTCTCTAAAATTCTCTGCTATTTCTAAAATATCATCTGCTTCAACTAAATGACTATCTATATCATTGAAACTATTTGAATAAAAAAAAAAGACTCTAAATCTGTATGTACATAATTAATCGGATGATTAATTAGTTTCTCCTTGCTTGTAATCATGTATTTCATTTTTTGTTCCCGATACAATTTTCTCATTTGACCAAACACAGGAATCGTTGCATAGGAGAAATCTAGTTGTAATGTCCCTTACAATTTTGTTCCCCAGGACTTGGAAAGAAGCATACCAAATCTGGGAGGAATGTCTACCACAACCACATCCATCAAAACATTCTTCGTTGGAATCTGATCCAAACTTATAACCAAGTCTTTAATGAGCCCAATACATTTCACTTTGCTAGAATCAAATGAATAAAGATCATGATATTTCCTAGTGATGTCCAAACCCAACTTCTCCATGATAGCCTTCGGCATAAGATTGTGGGAAGCGTCGGAATCAAACATGGCATTATACAACACAAACTCATGCAATCTTAGACTGATGGAAAAAGGTGGCACATCACTATCTAGAGACTCACCATTCAATGCTAGTCCAAAAATCAGTTCAAGTTGATCATCTTCCACACTGACCATATCAGACATTGGGTCAAAATTCAAAATTTTAGAGACTTGACCTCTATAACTGACGTTCCTCATTAGTTCAGTCAAGGGAATGGACACCTTCAATTTAGAAATTTCATTTTCTAAACTAAAAGATGAAATCTTTTCTACATTTTTGGCTGGAACATCTTTTCTTTCAGCTTTATCATTTGATACAATTGGCTGATTTAATCTTTCATTTGCTGGTGGAGACTTGCTAGTAGTAGGATCAGCAATTTCCTTTCCTTTCTTTGGTACAATAGGTGACTCATTCTTAGATGTTGGAACCTCCTTTCTCTTCTAGATTGGATTGATGGGGACATTTCTGTTTCTAAGTGAATACTGACGCTGCTGGGTGGACAAAGCATTCATATAACCATCTCTGAAATTCCTCCGACTCTTCTTCAAGAACTGTGTCATTCGCCAAGATAAAATCCACATCCTTCTGTACAACTGAATTTTTTGCATACTCGTCATCTTCAGTGATAAAGGTGGGCATATCATCAAGAGTAAAGAAGTGATTTTCTTCTCCTATTACATTATCTTCATCATCAGATTCGGGACCAACAAAATTCTACTGAAGAGGTGTCTTTAATTGTTGTTGTTGTGGTGCCGGTTCTTGCGCTCGCTGCTCATGTTGTTTGATCATGAATTGTGGCTGTTGCTTGCCACAAAAATTGGGATTTCGAATCTGCGGTTCGGACTTATCAAGTGTTAATCTTTCAATCATCTTTTCTACCTTACGGAGTACTTGGTCTGATGTAGAATCTTCTTCCTTTATTGAGACTTTCTTCTCGGCTTTCAATCTAGCTCTCTTGTCATTCAAATTTGCTTCAATACTAACGGAAATTTTCTACATTTCTTCTAAGGTAACCAGATCTCTCTCTCGCAATTGATATGCCATGTCCGGATCAAAACCATCCGGGAACTTAAGCAAATCTAACTTTCTAGATGGCCTTAAATCATGAAGAATTGCATTATAAACCGCAATGAATCTAATACAGTAGTCTTGCATGGACTTACTGACATTCCGCTTGATCTTGGTATATTCAGAAGTGATTTGAAGAGGATCCTTCTTTACTTCCCAGCGATCCAAGAACTATCTTTGAAGCTCAGCTAATGTGGGAATACTTCTAGTTTCCAAGGCTCTAGACCATTTTCTACCTCACCACTGAAAGTTTGGACAAATAATCTCATGGTCACGTTCTCTGCATCAATTTCATGGAGATCGAAGAAACCTGCCATTCTATCTACATGTTGTTGAGTGGGAACACTCTGAGGAGAGCCATCAAACAATGGAATCTTACTCTGATAGTCAGCAGGCATGTCATCCAAGTTCTAAGGCAATGCAAGAGGAGCAAATCGAGCAGCCATGGCTCTTGGCAGATTTGATCTTGGGGACGTTAGAGGAGTGGGTGCAGTTGATGTGTGAGGTGTATGAGGAGGGGTGTGCGGAGGAGAAGTGATTTTGGATGTAGAAGGAGTAAACGGAGGTGAATTTACTACAGAGTTTTGATCTAAGACAATAGGCTGCAAAGGTATGGTGGGAATGAAGGGCAGTTCGGTGGGAATCCTTGAGCTGAATGCAGTTACAGAAGATCCAAGGGTGGCAGATGCAGTTTCTAGGAAATCAGTGATATTTGAAGCCTCAATTGCAGTCTAGAGCTGTCTTAAAATATAATTCTCAATAGACTTATTGGACTTTTCAATTTCAAGATCTTCAACAAAGTCCGAATTTGGGACTGTAGAACCAACAACACTTTTGGATTTGGTTTAAAACAATGATAAATCAAACTGTTAATCAAAATCGAGCTCTTTGAGATACTTGAAAATCGCAGGGCATGAATGAGATTTAAACACAGGAGTCTCAGAACTCTCTTGACGAAGGATTCTTGGAATCAAATTGAGATTTTCGTAGACAGGAGGAGGATTTGGATCTAGATTAGCTCTGGTATATCTCCTTGAAGCTAGTGTGCTATTTTCAAAAGATCAAATGGACATAAACAACTTTCTCATCCTATCAAATCCTAAGCTTATCATCCACATCTTAGAATCATCAAATGTATTGGGGTGTTTGCAGGTTAGATTTTCCATTAATGAGACTAGACCAGAGATTGACTGAAGTAGCTTTATCTACTTGCGCTAATGCAAAGCAAAGCGTTTCGAAGGCTACCTGGCTAATCTTCAAACTTCGTCCATAGTTTCAAAATGAAGAATACTAACAAACAATCAAATTAGTCCCCAGTGGAGTCGCCACTATGTTAGAGCCTAGATTTACCTCAAGCTGAAAAGGTAAGCTTCTAGGTCCACATCAAACCACGCTCAGCCTCATAGCTAGCCCTACGAGGACAGGAGAGGGATCTGTCCGGGTCAGTCTCTGCAAAAGACAGGGAAAATTTTAAGAACCCCCCCTAAATTTATAAGTATAATAAATGGGTGAATCTCCATGGTATATAGGAAAAATGGAAGGCGATTTTATCCATAATATAATATGTATATATAATTTTTTGGCGAATCTCTCACCAGGAATGGCGAATATTTTACTCAATTATAAAATATTGTAAGATCTTGGTATTACCATGGGTTATCATAAACCAAGAGCTTAAAAATTACTATTAGTAATTTATAAAAATGTATAAAATTAATAGTTAATTTTTATTTTATTTTTTATTTTAACCAAACTAAAATGTTTAACATACATTAAATTACAACATCCACCAAGCCCCGAGAGGGATCAAATATTTTTTCACTCTATGCTAGTTTGCATATCAAGATAGTTGATACCTCTCGGGGTTAGTAGATCCAGAGTAAAGATGGATCTATGCTGGCTTAATTCCCCCATTTAAATAGGCTACATTCCAGGTGAATACCACGGGTCAATACCATGTGCCATTTTGGTGAATACCATGGGTCAATACCATGTGCCATTTTTATTTTTATTAATACTAATATTAGGGTTAATAATGTCTTTTTGCATGGTATTAATAACAATCTAGTCCATGGTATTTGTCCCATAGTATTTTTCCCATAGGTTTCACCTAAATATAACGCATTTTTTGAGTGTTCGTAAATATAAGGTGACTTATGGAGTAAATATAAAAAAAATGTTTTATTTCTTTACCATACCTCTCGTTTATTTATATTTTTATTAATTTACCATACATCTTTTACAAATATGGTATTTGGCCCATAGGATTCACTTCAATAAAACCTCTTTCTTGAGACTAAATATAAAAAGGGGTTTTATTTATTTATCAAAATATGGTATTTGGCCCATAGGATTCACTTAAATAAAACCTCTTTCTTGAGACTAAATATAAAAAGGGGTTTTATTTATTTACCATACGTCTAGTTTATTTATATTTTTATTTATTTACCATACCTTTTGAGTAAGTATAAAAAGATGTTTTATTTACTTACCATAC
>APFE030352558.1:190347-214517 GCA_000404065.3 Pinus taeda
TTCACTTAAATAAAACCTATTCTTGAAAATGGGCGAATGGATTCACTTAAATAAAACCTATTCTTAAAAATGGGTGAATGGAAGGTTGTAACTCCTAATTTCAAGGGCTAAATTTACCTTTTTTACCCTCTCCCATAAAATAAGGTGGGATATTTGAGGTGATTTGTAAAAATGTACTATGATACAAAATATTCGCCCACTAAAAATTTAAAACCCCTTAATTTCGCCAAACATTCGCCCCTAAAATTTTCTATGGAAAAAAATAATCAGATGGGGCTTGAGATGACCAATTTAACAACTAATCTTAGGCTAGGTATGAAGTGCAAGGATTTGATTTGATTTTTTGGGGGTTTTGAGTTGGAAAAAGGGAAAGGCAAATCTGGGTCCGGGGATGAGGCCAAAGTTTTGCAGAGTTCAGGTTGGGGCAAGGTATGCAATAGTTTTGATGCTTTTAGATTAAATGAATGGATAGAAAAGACTGTTGAGGAGCTGAAGAGGGCAAGAGGCTATCAAGAATCCTTTTCAAACTGAAGAAAACATCGAGAATTAAACAAAACTAAAAGATAGAGCACAACAAACTCATGAATTCTATCTTTGTCACTCAAATTTGTTTAATTTTAGAAGCAAAGAGAAGGGAAATGGCATACATAAACATCAATGAACTTACAAATTACATAGAAAAAAACACCATCAAAACATAGAGCCACAAGGATCCGAACAAGTGCTGCAAAACCCTGGTCTTTCCTTTGCCAAAAATGCATAAATCAAATGTACAATGGAGTGCCCAGCAATCCCAAGTGTCCAACCCTGAAAATGACTCAGAAAACACATGATATAGACCATTCTAAGCCATTCCCATGCCTCTAGGGGTCGAGCTGATCATTCTAGGAGCTGTTTCAACCAATTCTAAACAAGGCACTGAAATCTAGGCAATCAAATAGCTTGCCTCTATATGGAAGGAAACTGATTCATTCATTTAATTTTAACTTTTTAGTGAATGAATCCTCTAGAACAAGTAAATATGTACCAAAATTACATCATGGTTATGAAATTACATCATGGTAGATCAAGAGTTACATGAAAAAGTGAAACTAGTCAAAACTGGGCGAATTTCTGAGCTAAAGAGTGAAAAATAGGCCAAAATTCTCTATGTGCCGCGCCCAAAATTTCTATGCGTAGCACAACTTTGGAGCTGATTTTCAGGCCCTTCCTAAAGTCCAAATTGAGTTCATGATAGCTTGTTGGAAAGCCTTTCCTGTTTAATTTCCATCCCAAGTAGAATTTCTAGATTTGGTGTCCATTTGCACCTCCAAATATCCAATCTCCCAAGACTGCTTCTTGTGTGTCAAAATAGGGGCAATGAGGTCATGTTTGAGTGTTTTTTGACCTTTTGAGGGCTCAAAACCTGCCCAAATTTGTTGTCCATATATAGGCAAGCATAATTTATCATGAAAAATCCAGAAATGCAAAGTTTTTTGGATTTGGAGCCCTCTAGCAAAAGCAAGCGCCACGTGGCACGATGCATAGGGACAAAAACTCTGTTTTTGTACAAAAAAAATTTCAAAATGCAAAAATTGCTCCAAATTTATTGAAATTTGGATTGGACCTTCTCTATCAAGAGCTATGATGGACCAAGGATGCCTCGACCAATATCCAAAGTCAATCATGCTCTTTTTTCCTCTTTTGCCTTTTTGATGCCTTCCGTAGTTTTGCCTTTAAATTCCTTATTTGTGCCTTGCAAACCTTGTTCCGTGCCATGTAGTGGAAAGCCATGTGTCTCAGCAATTCTTTGTCCCTATCGGCCTTGTCCAGCAGTCTCTCTAAGTGGATGTTGACTCTCTCGAGCTAAGACTCCCGATCATCATAAATCTCTTGCTCCAATGAAGTGAATTCAATCCTCCTCCTTTGGGCAGCTTGGCGATTCTCCCTGATGTTTTGTAACTCCATAATCACCTGCTCTTCTTCAAGCTACTTATTTCTCTGCTCCAAGTATTTCATAGTCCACTTAGCCCTCTCCAAGTTGAGGGACAAGGCTTTGATCTCTGTCGGCTGCTCCTGGATGATCTCTCTAAGATTTGCACTTTGCGGGCCCATGTTTGTATCGTCATCCTGAATAAGAATAAAGTCCCGCTCACCTGAAGGCCCCTCGTCCTGCATTGGCCTCTTGCCTTTGTCCTGTACTTGTGGTTCTGATGTTGGAAGCGAGGCCCCTTCCACCCCAGGTGGAGATAACACTCGCTTTGATGCTGCAACTAACTGTCTCGTTCCCTTCTGATAAGTAATGAAAACTAGCATAGTAGCAGTGTGAGTCTCATGGCCTTCATGCTGATAGGAGGATCCACCTGTCTCATGCCCAATCTCTGAAGGTCCCTGTGAAGCTCTGAAAAACTCACGAGAGATGAAATCATCCCAAGTAATGCCCTGTAATCCAAGCTGATGAACCACCACAATTTTGATGAGAGCAAAATGGGAAATACTCTTAAATTGCTGTTGAGGGGTCTTGTGCTGCACAAGGGTGGTCATCCTCTCTATGTTTCAGCACATGAAGTAAGGAATGTTCATCATCCATACCTGGGTAAAATGCATCAGTAGTCTAATGTGATAAGCATACAAGCGGGAGAATCGACCCTCACAGCTAAAATACTTCATGATCAATTTCATTAAAGGAGCATATACATCCTTGAGGTACTGAAAAGGAAACACTTTCTTGAGTTGTCTCAAAAAGCCAAGCTTGATGTACGGTTCATAGTGCTGCCAGTTAATTTTCTGTCTCTTGTTCCATGGCTCTCCAATGTTGGGTATGCTAGTTGCTAATGAAATGGAATCTGGTGTTAATGTGAAAGTGACACCAGCTAAAGTGGCCTGATCACCATGTAATTGTAGTACAAACAAGCGGGCCAACTCATGATGAAACTGAATACTAGCAACCTTCTCACAAAATTCATAACATGACTGATGCTGGAAACAAGAGATGGCAAGAGGGTAGGCCTGTAATTCAGTAAGGGTGGTTGGTTCTTCTCTGATATGTCTGCCACCTCTATGAGGCCTCTTGGGTGCATGTCCTTCTGCAGGTGAGTCACTTTGTGTCTCCACTTCATAATTAGATGAAGGATTAGATGCCATGACTACTGGTGGAAAAATTGTCCTGAAGAAATGGATGTTGATGTGTCAAACTGTGTCTGCCTTTAATGATTGTGCAACCTCTGCCACCAAGGAAAAAGCAGTGAAATAAGGAAGGGGAGGGGAAAATAGTGGGAATTTTGGGACTGTTGGGATAGATGTAGTTAGGGAAATATGGGATGTTATGGGAGTTTTTGTATAGGGTTAGGGTTTGGGAATTTTACTTTAGGAAATTTGGGAAGGGAAGTTGGGATAGGGGATGAGTGAATTTAGGGGGTAGTGGAATTTAGGGAATAAGGGAATTAATGGAAAAAGGGATAAGGGAATGATGAAGGAGTAGTAGACTTGGTGGCAAAAAGGGTGAATCAAAACTCTAGCAACCAGTTTCTTTAAGGAATTTCAAAGCTAGGGTTTGATCTCTTTAAACCATCACCATGTAACATACACCATCAAACAATCATCAAAATTGGACAAAGAGAAATGATGGAGGCTCTACCTGTCAAATTCGTGCACATTTTGGGCGATGGGGGAAGATTTCGGCAAGTTTTTGGCTCTTTGGCTATGTGTGCCATGCAGCATACCCAGTGCGTCACGCCCTTCCTATGCACCGCGCCCGTATTATTTTACACTAGGTTTTGAGGCCCAATGCGCCGCGCCCGTGTTATTTTACACTGGGTTCTGAGGCCCAATGCGCCGCGTCCGGTGAGTGTGTCGCGCTAGCAACTTACAGCAAGTTTCACCTAAACTTCACTCTCACTTACCAAAATCACCTTTGATTTGCTTCTCTTTGCTCTTGGAGTACAAATGAACCTCAAACACTTGGATAGATGATTTATACATGGAGCTTTCAAATTTATTTGGCCAAAAAAAACGCACTTTCATAATGTTTTACAAATGACTTTTTCTTGAAACTCTGTTTTTTGCACTTTTTCACTTATTTTCGGCTTTACAATGAACCAAATGACCTAAGCTTTATTTTTTTTGCAGGTGATGGAGCTTCTGGGCTAGGGAAAGAAACCAGGGTGTAGATGAAGAAATTTACAATGAGAAAAACAAAATTTACATGATTTTTACACAATAAAAACTAAATACTCTGTTTTTTCCTCAAAACAGAGTTTTGAGGAAAAACACAATTTCGAACACTTGGTGATGAAATTATTGATAAGGAAACCTCCTCATGCCTGCTGGTGATTATTGGACACTTCAATGCATTTATTGACGAAACCCTAAAGGAACCCTGACCTAATTGACCATGAAACCTAAGGACAACATTTTGCAAATTTTAATGAAAAGAAGACTATATATGCCATTTTTTTTAGGGAACAAACATGAACCAGTAGGTAAATGACATGAGGGACTTGAGGAAAACCACTCTCGTCAGATGATCCATGCGCGTAATGGAATGCAGATGATTGGGCGGGACTCCTAAAAACAAAACGTAACAGAAGAGGTTTTGATCTCTGACGGAGGGCTGAATAGATTGACTCTAACATCTCACTTGTCCCGCTTCAAAGAACATCTATAGAGTCAATGTAGCATAATACCATCAAAGAATAGTGATCTACAACCATAAACAATATAGAATTAGATATATATTAACCATACAAATGCATATATCAATACAAAATTCAGAGATATACAAGAATATGGAGGAAAACTCAAATAGCTTTATTGATAGAAGTAGTAGAAGAGAGGATTACAACCCATTGATCTGACCCAACGCCATCCTCCCAGCATGAAAGCCCTTCTTCACCTCATGAAAAACTAGATCACCCAACACTATGATGTTCCACAGAGAAACCAACAACACTTCCTTACAAGATACAAAATTCCAGCCTCTGGATCTCTAGGATGAGGGATCCATATATAGATGTTAACAGGTGGGTGAGTCAGCCTCTGGGTTTTTGATTAGTGTCATTTATCTGATAGTTCTTGGTTCCACTTGGAGATTTCATGATCTCTTACTCATCCCTAGGCGAATTCAAAGAGGCAAGTGTCAAATGGGAAGTTTCTAGAAGATTCTCTGGGTTTCCACCTAGCCAACTGCCTCTTCCATTTGTCTGCTCTCGCTCATCGTACCCTACAGATGGGATTTTCAGTATGCATCACACTTTTTGCATGTAATAAGTGAGATGCACCGCACCCTTAGCACTGAGCAATCTGTATGGTCCAGTTTTGACCAGTTCTGAGTAGTTTTTCAGGGAGAACTTCTGGGAAATGATGTAATCAGCTGACCTTTTTCCTTTGGGGTATGAAACAACACTTTTAGGGGCTTAGAAGCCCTTGATTTATGGACATATGAGATTGGGGTTGCAGTGCCCAAATATGTCTATAATAGAATTGCATGGATCAATTTACTTCAGTAAGTTGGATATTCATTCAGGATATCATCAAATCAGAATGAAGACTAAAGACCTTCGGAAAGCAACATTTAGAACTCATGAGGGTCATTATGAATTTTTGGTCAAGCCTTTTGGCCTTACCAATGCACCTTCTACATTTCAAGGTTTGATGAATTCCATTTTCAAACTCTTCCTTAGAAAATTTGTGTTATTATTTTTTGATGATATACTAATCTACAACAAGTCTTGGAAGGATCATGTTGAACATGTTGACAAGGTGATCAAACTATTGGAAGAGAAACAATTATATGCAAAAAGCTCCAAATGTTTCTTTGGAGTACAAGAGGAGGAATATCTAGGTCATATTGTATCTCATGAAGGTGTTAAGGTAGACCCTAGCAAAATTAAATCCATTAAGGAATGGAAAATACCCACATCCCTAAAGCATCTACAAGGATTTCTTGGGTTGATAGGGTATTACAGCAAGTTTGTTAAGAATTATGGGAGAATAGCAGCACCTCTAACAACATTATTGAACAAAGATGCATTTTCATGGACTCCAAAAGCAACAAAGGGCTTCCAACATCTTAAAGAGGCAATGTGCCAAGCATCGATCTTAGCTACGCCGAACTTCACAAAAACCTTTATTGTGGAATGTGATGCTTCAGGAAATGGAATTGGTGTTGTTTTAATGAAGTCAACTCAAAAAAAGATAGAAAAGATAGATCAATGCCTAAGAAATAAGCCTCTTCGAGGGGGTAACCTTGTTTACATTACGCAAATGAACAATTCTCAAATGATACAAATGACAATGCCTCCTTTCTATATATAGGAGTCTAAGGGGTCATAATATAATCAGAGTCGACCTAATAATAATAATGTAAGGGAAAAATAATAAAAATAGTGGGCTTGTATGGGGCATAATAATAACAATAAGGGGTTACACTAGTAGTATAGGGACCTAACATGCCCCTCTCCTTCAAAAAGTGTTGTCCTCAATGCTTGAGTAGTCCTTGATACTTCTGTATAAAATTCTCATCCTTTCATGTGGAATCTTCAGTGGGTAAGTTCTTCCACTTGATGAGATGCTATGAAATTGATCAATTTTGTAGCTGTCAACTTCTCGGTTCTATGAATGCTTTAGGTTCCTGTTAGCCCTGCTACAAGCTTCAGCGGTTGAAGGTCAATTTTCCAGACTGATGGTTCGTTGTGCTGAGAAAGGTGCCTGCAACAATCATTTTGTTCTTCCTCTTCACACCTTAACCTCTTGTTGTCCCTATTTTCATTCAAAATCCTTTGTAAACCTTGAACTCCCTTCTGTCGTGTTGCCTTTATTTTTCCCTATGCAATGTGATCAGATCACGAATCACATCCACAACTTGTTGCCTCTGATACGCCCTGTGTCTTCTGCCCATTGCAATATGCGATATGCGATCCGATCGCAAATCGTAGATCACACCCATATGTGTTAAAGCTCCTATCGCCTTTGTCTTCCGCCGATACGATATCACGATCTCTCCTCCGTCATCCAATCAATCCTGACGATTCAACGACCCACGTTTGTTTGCAACCGCTTCTGAAGTACCGATGCGATGTTCATCGATAATCGTAATTCGCAATCGGCGCTTTCAATATGCCAAGGTATTTCCAATTTGCGATGAAATATTAAATATCGAACCCAATACTATTTACTGCTCCTACGCATAAAGGTTCAAGTCCGCAAGTTCCCCTCCAATAGTATGTTTGCCATATTGCATAAGCTTTCCCCACAAGCCCATCTCCACCATCCATTTCTTTAATCTAACGGCTCATATTCAAATTTCACCTTCCCATCGCCTCCCGAGAGCAGATCTTCAGTATTCTTCTTGCCACCCGACGGCCAGTGTTCTGTCTCAGTCTCAGTTTGTTTTCAAAGTGCTTCCAGGCTATTCATCAGTGTTTTCGGGCCAATTTTGGGCAGGCGAAGAAGCGAATTATGATCCAACTACCACAATTAATGAATGGCATGGTCAAGGACAAGAAAGGATACCTTCGAGCAGTTCAACGATGCGGCAGTTATGGAAGTTTATCCAGTCAACCTTCCATCTGTTCAAGGTGTACACCAGAGTACAGACATAGCCATTTTGTTCATTAAAATGTTCAGATTGTAGTAGGAATCCCATATCTAAATGTAAATATGGTTGGTGATCCATGAAGACACCTCCACGCATAGCCTAGCAGATATTTTGTAAAACAAACTCTATATATATCCAGAAACACGATGTAAGGGATTGATGAGTGTTAGATGAATGCTAGTATGTTGTAAGTTTCAACTTCTGGAGACTGCAATTACTGTGAGACCTATAGCGTCTGGTCTTCATTTCCAACTAATGCAAGCTTATTTTGCTGTCATTTGCTCACTTTTCACTTCTTCTATGTTCCAGGCTGTGCCTGTTTTGCATTAATTCATGTTGTTGTGAATGTTTGGCATCAGAGGGTCTGTCATCCCACCTCTGTGTTAGAATTTAGCATGTTTCATTGAATTTACCTACAAGTTTCTGTTGTTTTAATACCAGAGAGTTGTCATCTTATTTGTGTATTAGATAATAGATTTACAGACCTTTAAACTAGTCACAACCGACCATCATAGGGTCCTGTGCATCTACTGGTGTGGTTAGTCTTCTCCATCCTCACGTTTTCCTTAATCCGTGAGTAGTTGGTGGTTAAAAGCCTTATAGTTTGGGGGTGTCCACCCATGTCTGGGGTTAGTCATAGTAGGAGTGGTTATCTGGCTTAAATGTGCAACATTTCTTTCATTCATCCATCATTTTATCCAACATTTTGTTTAATTTTTAATGTTCCCAAGCATCACTTATATACAACCAAGGTGAGTTTCTTGGGGTGATAACATTAATTGGCGCCGTTGCCGGGGAGGGGAGAATCGAAGCTCAGCTTCCCTGGGAGAATGACACAGCTTCAATCTTTGATGACAAACAAGGTTTGAACGCATATTCTGGTTGTAATCATTTGTCTGGTGACTCCACTGGTGGAAGACAAACCTTTGGCAACTCCACTGGAAGTTCTGGCTCAGTTTGTGAGACATACTCGAAGAAATCCTCAGAAGCTGCCAGCTGAATCAGTGCCTGAACTTGATAGGACTTCTAATCGAAGAAAACTTCACAGAAAGGGGCATCAGGATCAGGTAAGCCTAAGAAGTTTCATGCATCTCTGAAAGATAAAGTTGCTGTTGAAGATTTACAGTTCGAGGATTTAGAAGTCAACACTGTTAATAAAGAAATTCCTTCAGAGATTATTTTAGCACCTTGTACAGTTCGTTCTCCTTTGAATCTCAGTCCAAAGAAAGCTTCCCATTCTATCCATAACATCCCCTTGTCTCTATCATCCATCACATTACTCCCTACCATTCAATCTGCTAGTCTTATCCCAAATAATCCAGTCATGGCAGGACAACAAGCGCCTACGAGGATTGAGAGAATTGTTGTTGGTAGATATGGATCTCTAATATTGTCTACCCCTATAAATCTGATGCCTATGGGAGAATATCAGAAATATATGTCTAAATTTACTGGTACAGAGGGAGTAACAGTAGAAGAACACCTTGAAGCTTTTTACAGTTACGCTGATAATTTAGATATAAGTGAAAATGATGTATGGATGAGAGTTTTTGTCCAGAGCCTTGATGGAAGGCTAGGAAGTGGTTTAGAGAATTGCCCCAGAGATCAATAATAGATATTGAAGCATTAGATGATGCATTTTTGAAGCAATGGGGAGACAAAAAGGACTTGTTGTATTATCATACTGAGTTTGGTAATCTAAAGAGGAAAAATGGGGAAACATTGCCTGATTTAAAAAAAAAAAAGATTTAATCGTATGTATAGTAAAATACCAGCTGAGGTAAAGCCAACTCCCACCTCTGCCAAAATCACATATGGCAATGCTTTTGACTCTGATTTCTGCTTGTTGTTGAGAGAAAGAAGATGTGCCACTCTAGCTGATATGCAAGATGCAGCATTAGAAGTAGAATCAAATATCATGGCAGCAGAAAAACTAAAGAGTCAAAATGACAGAAGAAGGCAGAGAGGCGAGGCATCTACTTCTTCTACTTCACCTTCAGACCCCAAATTTGATAAAATGACTAAAATGATAGATTCATTGGCTGCTAAGATATCTACGTTGAAGGTTGAGCAGAATTTAGGGAAAACAAGGAAGCAAAACACATTTGCTCCAAGAAATCAAAATCCATTCAGAAGGGAAAATGAGCAGTTACAGATTATGCAGAGAGGTGACGATTCAAAAGAAGGTCAGAACGTAAAAGCTCCCTTCCAAAATGTAGTCATGGAGGAAGAACAATTTGAAGAAGATGAGGATGAAATTCACTGCATGGAAGATAAAGGTAGCGCTGCATTTTTTACTTTGGTTGAATATGAAGAATCCTTGTTGTATGAGCAAAATAGTCAACAATGGGACAAAGGAGATGTTCTACAAACTGGTGAGCAATAGTAGAGATATAACCTCAGGTCCAATGCAAAGTATGTCAAAGCAAATCCTGCACAGAAAGCTGTTGTACAGACAAAATCCCAAAATATCAAGCAGAGAAGACCAGCAGCTGATCCACTCATCCTCAAAGCTCCAGTTCAAGAGGTAAAAAGTTTTGATAAGCCATCTTCTTCTTTCAGCTTTGAGTCAAAGGCTCAGAAATTGAAAATATATGTGCCTCTGGTTGAGTTGATGAAGAGTGAATTATTTAGAAAGCCTATACTTGACACCCTTGAGCTAGAAACCAAACAAACTTCCACTGACTCTGTTAATTTGCAAGATGACAAACCTTCCATTGTGCTTAGTCCCACGATTGAAACTGCTGATAATAATTATCTATCCTTTTATGTCTCATTGACAATTCATGATAAAATCCTCCACAATTTCCTGCTAGACACAGGGGGCAGCCACAATCTAATGCCTAAAGCTGTCATGGAAGAGTTAGGCCTTGATATCGCTAGACCCTATCATGATTTATTTTCTTTTGATTCAAGGAAGGTGAAATGCCTTGGATTGATTAAAGATATGGCTATTACCTTAACTCAATTACCTATAAAGAGCATGATGATGGATATTGTGGTAGCATATGTGCCCGCCAAATTTGGCATGCTGTTGTCCAGAGGGTGGATTAAGAGTTTAGGTGGGACATTACAGAATGATTTATCTTATGCAACGGTCCCATTTTTCGGAGGAGAAAGCAGGAGGTTATATAGAGAAGCAAAGTTGGCATATATCATCAGTGATGAGAAGAATCCTACAAATCATCCCATTTATGTAGTGGGCACTGATTTTGGAGCATGCATTCCCCAAATAGAAGAATCTCATAAGGCCGCGATGTAGCCCAGGAAACCAATTCTTAAGGCCGAGAAAGAGCAACAAAGTCAGATTTGGGAGATGTTCTTTGATGGAGCATGTTCCAGGGAGACTGCAGAAGCAGGGGTACTGCTAGTATCTCCTCAACAAGAAAGCATTTAGCTGTCTTTTAAGCTGGTTTTTCAAGTGACCAACAATATAGCAGAATATGAAGCACTGTTGTTGGGCCTTAATGCAGCACAGGACAGAGGAATCAAGAATCTGAAGGTGTTTGGAGATGTTGATCTGATAATCTAGCAAGTAAATAAAACACTTCAAGCAAAGCACCCAAGGCTGAAAGCATACAGAGATGAGGTATGGAGAATCAGAGATTCTTTTAATTTTTTCTGTATTTCATATATCCCTAGAGCCCAAAATTAGCTTTCGGATTCCCTCGCTATTTCAGCTAGTCTATTTATACCTCCCATGCCTCCCAAACTAGTTCATGAAAGTGCAAATGAAATATAGACCATCCTTGCCTAACAATGTCCACCACTGGAAAGTTTTCGATGATGATGATGAGATAAATATATTCCTGCAAGTTATTGATGAATTTTCTGATATGCAAATTGATCAAGAAAATGATGCCCTGTTAGAGAAACCCCAATCCTAGCTTAGAAATAAAATTGGTAAAGACAACATAGTTCAGCTTCCTAGTAACCATATTCCTAGGAGCCTAATTCCTCTTGAAAGATTGTTTGACCAGAATGATGTGCCTTACAAAGCTGCTCAAAAAGAAGATCAATCTGCAATTTGTAAGCATGATATAGGAAGTCCAGGTCAGCCTAGGTATGTGAATTTGTCCACTCATTTTTCAGCTGACCAAAGTTCTGAATACTGCGAATTAATGAAGCAATTTGCTGATGTGTTTGCCTGTGAATATAGTGATTTGAAAACGTATGATAAAAGCATAATTCAGCACAAAATCCCTCTGGAGAAAGATGCAATACCTTTCAAACAGAAACTGAGACCAATAAATCTCATGCTCCTTCCTTCAATTGAAAAAGAAATTAAAAATTTATTGGCTGCTAAGATTATAGTCCCTCTCAGATATTCAAAATGGGTAGCCAATTTGGTGGTTGTAAGGAAGAAGAGTGGGGAAATAGACTGTGTGTTGATTTCAGAAATTTAAATAAATGCTCCAAAAAAGACAACTATCCCCTGCCTAAGATGGAGCATTTACTGCAAAAGGTCTCAGGAGCCAAAGTAATGTCTTTCATAGATGGGTTCTCAGGCTTTAATCATATTGCTGTGCACCCAAATGATCAAGAAAATACTGCATTTACCACTCCTTGGGGCACTTTTATGTATGCTAAAATGCCATTTGGATTGATGAATGCTGGAGCTACCTTTCAGAGAGCTATGGATATAGCATTTGTGGGAGAGAAGGATAAATTTGTCCTTATTTGTCCTTATTCCAGCACCCATCAAAGTCATTTGCAGCATTTTAAAAAAGTGTTCTTGAAGTGCAGGAGGTTTGGAATTTCGATCAATCCAAAAAAATCTCAATTTTCTTTACATGAAGGCAAACTGTTGGGACATATTGTGTCTGCTGCAGGTGTTCGCATTGACCCAGAAAGAGTCAAGGCAGTTCAGGCTTTAACTGTCCCTAGATCAAAGAAGGATATTCAGTCCTTTCTGGGCAAGATAAATTTTGTGAGGTTTATTTCAAATTTTGTTGAGTTGGTAAAGCATGTGACCTCCATGTTGAAGAGAGTAGCAGAGGTAAGATGGATTGAAATAGCAAGAAAATCATTTGATTCCATCAAGAAGGCCATAATGTAAGCTCCCACTTTAATCAGTCCTGACTACAACAAGGAGTTTCGTATATTTTCTTTTGCCTCTGAAGATACTATTGCATCTATTCTATTGCAGCAAGATGAAGAAGGTTCAGAGCATCCGGTGGAATTTTTCAACAAGAACTTAAGGGATGTTGAACTGAGATATGATATTATAGAAAAACAAGCATATGATCTTATTAAATCCTTAAAGGCTTTTAGAGTTTATATCTTGCATTAAAAAATAATTGCATATGTGCCTTCTGCTGCAATAAAAGATGTCTTAACTCAACTTGATGCTAATGGAAGAAGGGCAAAATGGATTGCTAAAATGATTGAATTTAATATAGAGCTGAAGCCCACTAAGCTGGTCAGAGGTCAGGGTCTTGCCAAGCTTTTAGCTGAAGAAAATTATAGGTCTTTGGATATTAATTTCCTATGTATGATTGCAGCAAACAGTCAAACAAATGAAGAGGAAAATGCAGATGAAATAGAGAGAATATTCAGTGGCCGAGAATCTAGCCTCATGTAACCGGCATGCTGAAATAATCAATTTCTTGTTGAAACTAGAAATCCGTTTAGAAATAAGTACAGGTCAAGCCAGAAATTTAAAACTTAGAACAACAAAATATTGCATCAATAATAATCTACTGTGCTGGAGGGATCCATCTGGAATATTCTTGAGGTGTCTGGACAAAGAACAGCCAGTCCAAGTCATGCAACAGTTTCATGAAAGCATGTGTGGAGGGCACCACTATTGGAAATCTACAACCCATAAAATTCTCAGAGCTGGGTATTATTGGCCCACTTTATATTATGATGTATTTTTTTTTGTTAAGTCTTGTGACAAGTGCCAAAGATTTGAAGGAAAATAACAGTTGAAATCCCTGCCCCTAAAACCAATTCAGGCAAAAGGACCTTTTCAGCAGTGGGGCTTGGATTTTATTGGAGAGATTAATTCACATTCCAGTGGCCATCACAGGTGGATATTAGTAGCCACTGATTATTTCACAAAGTGGATTGAAGCAATCCCTACAAGGAAGGTCGATCATAATGTGGTCATGAAGTTTTTGACAGAAAATATCTTTACCAGATTCGGTTGTCCACATAAGTTAGTCACAGATAATGCAACAACTTTCAGGGCAAAAGAACTAGTGGAAATGTGTGATTCAATGGGCATTAAACTTGTTCATTCCACCTCATATTATCTGCAGGGAAATGGTCTGGCATAATCCTCCAATAAAAGTCTAATTAGGATAATTAAAAAGCTATTAGAGGACAATAAAAAGAATTGGGATTCAAAACTCAAGTATGCATTGTGGGCTGACAGAGTGACCATCAAGAAATCCACAGGGAGTTCTCCATTCAAGCTGGTATATGGCACTAAGGTTGTATTCCCAATTCAATTAACTCTCCCTATGGTAAAATTCCTTCAAACAGAGCAGGATGAAGAAGAAGGCATGGCAACGAGAATCACTGATTTAACAAAATTGCAACAGGTTAGAGAATAGCTGGTTGAACAGGTTGCAGCACATCAAAAAGGATCAAGGAAGCCTTTGACAAGAAGGCAAAAAGAAATAACTTTCAGGTTGGTGATTTGGTGTTGAAATGGGATGCACTGAAGGAGAAAAAGGCAATCATGGGAAATTTTATGCTTTCTAGACAGGGCCTTTCATCATTTCATAGGTTCAAGGGAACAACACCTTCATACTGAAAAGTATGGGAGGTGAAGAAGTCTTTGATGGCCCAGTTAATGGGCGGTTTTTGAAAATTTATATTTCTTAAGGTATTTGGCCTTAAATGCTGAAAATATTTTGTTGTTATTAGTTTTGTGTAGGCAAAGTAGACTCCATGCCCAATGGAACACAAGAAATTTTGATTAATGTGTCTTCGGCTGGAAAGGCAGTGGTTAACAGGTTCTTGAGACCTCACAGGGAGGATCTCATCCCCAAAAGGAGCCAGTGTTAGCTCTGCTACAAGCTTCAGCAGTTGAAGGTCAATTTTTAGGACTGATGGTTGGTTGCGCTGAGAAAGGTGCCCGCAACAGTCATTCTGTTCTTCCTCCTTCGGTTTCTTCAAACCTTCTTAACCTCCCGTTGTCCCTATTTTCATTCAAAATTCTTTGTAAATCTTGAACTCCCTTCTACCATGCTGCCTCTATTTTTCCCTATGCGATGCGATCATATCGCAAATCGCGTCCACAACCTGTTGCCTCTGATAGGCCCTGTGTCTTATGCCGATTACGATATGCGATATGCAATCCAATCACAAATCACATATCACACCCATATGTGTTAAAGCTCCCATCGCCTTTGTCTTCCGTCGATACGATATTGTGATCTCCCCTCCACCGTCCAATCAATCCTGACGATCCAATGACCCGCGTTTGGTTGCGCCTACTTCCGAAGTACCGATGCGATGTTCATCGGCGATTGCAAGTTGCAATCGACACTTCCAATATGCCAAGGTCTTTCCAATTTGTGATGTGATATTAAATATCGAACCCAATACTATTCACTGCTCCTATGTATAAAGGTTCAAGTCTACAGGTTCCCCTCTGATAGTATGTTTGCTATATTGCATAAGCTTTCCCCACAAGCCCATCTCCGCCGTCCATTTCTTTAATCTAATGGCTCATATTCAAATTGCACCTTCCCATCGCCTCCCAAGAGCAGAGCTTGGGTATTCTTCTTGCCACCCAACAGCCAGTGTTTTGTCTCAGTCCCTATTCATTTTCAAAGTGTTTCCAGGGTATTCATCAGTGTTTTGGGGCCAATTTTGGGCACGCGAAGAAGCGAATTATGATCCAGCTACCAAAACTAAGGAATGGTATGGTCAAGGACAAGAAAGGACACCTTCGAGCAGTTCAACGATGCGGCGGTTATGGAAGTTTATCCAATCAACCTTACATCTATTCAAGGTGTACACCAGAGTACAGACAAAGCCATTGTGTTCATTAAAATGTTCTGATTGTAGTAGGAAGCCCATATCTAAATGTAAATGTGGTTGTTGATCCATTAAGACACCTCCACGCATAGCCTAGTAGAGATTTTTGTAAAACAAACTCTATATATAGCCAAAAACAAAATGTAAGGAATTGATGAGTGTTAGATGAGTGCTAGTATGTTGTAAGTTTCAACTTTTGGAGATTGCAATTACTGTGAGACCTGCAGTGTCTAGTCTTCATTTCCAACTAATACAAGCTTCTTTTGCTGTCATTTGCTCACTTTTCACTTCTTCCATGTTCCAGGTTGTGCTTGTTTTGCATTAATTCATGTTGTTGTGAATGTTTGGCATCGGAGGGGCTGTCATCCCACCTTTGTGTTAGAATTTAGCATGTTTCATTGAATTTGCCTACAGGTTTCTGTTGTTTTAATACCAAAGAGTTGTCATCCTATCTGTGTATTAGATAATAGATTTACAGACCTTTAAACTGGTCGCAATCGGCCATCACAGGGTCCTTTGCATCTGCTGGTGTGGTCAGTCTTCTCCATCCTCACGTTTTCCTTAAGCCATGAGTAGTTGGTGGTTAAAATCCTTGTAGTTTTGGGGTGTCCACCCATGTATAGGTTTAGTCATAGTAGGAGTGGTTATCTGGCTTGAATGTGCAACATTTCTTTCATTCATCCATCATTTTATCGAACATTTTGTTGAATTTGTAATGTTCCTGAGAATCACTAATATACAACCTAGGTGAGTTTCTTGGGGTGATAACAGTTCCAATATGATTTTTCCTTCCTTGTCAAGTTTTGGCAATGTTGTTGGAACTGGGATATTCGCCAACTTTTGAATGAGTTCCCAACTTGCTTTGCCACTCTTCCATTCATCCCTTGCTTTGTTTATCAAATTTTGTTGGATAATTATACTAACCTCTACCATTTATGCAACCATATGTTCAATTTCACTCCTTTGGGCATATGGCTATCTATAAGGCCTGATGTTTGGAGGAAAAATTCCTAGAATAAAATGGATAGAATGATCATAATCACGAATCTGTGGGGGACCTTTGGGAGTCTCAAATACCTTGGAATGATTGTCCAAGGATTTTTGGATATCTGGAGAAATACATGATTTCGATGTGGGAACCATTAGCGAACATAATTGTGCAATTATGCCTCGTTGTTCTTTCTTTAGAGGCTTTGTCATTATGTTAGAGTTGAATATCTTTCCTAGTTTCCCTGTGATACCCATCTATTCAACTTCCTTTCCTTCTGAAGAAAATTTCATGAAAATTTCTTGAAAATTAAAAGCTATTGTACCCAAGGATTGTAGCCATTGGACTCCTAGTACAACATCAGTAACACCCATTGGAACAGAAAGCATTGGGTTATTCAATACATATTCTCCCATGGATAGCTTGATATTATGGCACTTTCCAAAGAAATTTATGGTTCCTCCACTTACAACCGTCACTTGACACTCTAGTGTTGGATATAGGAAGTAATTCAATTCCTTGGCTATCTTACAATTAATAAAATTAAGGGTACTACCTGAATCAATCAATGCTATTACCTTTTTCTTCTTGATATGTCCTTTTGTCTTTATAGTTTGAGGAGTGGTAATTCTAACCAATGCATTACAAGATATGACCGGACTCATTTCTTATTTCTCTAGGGTTCACTCCTGGTGAGTATCCTTTTCTTTTGATGTTTCTTGATACTTTTCTTCATAATATTTCATGGTTTTAACCTTCTTCTTCCTGATATGTCCTTCTATCTTGAGAGTTTGAGGTGTGGTAATTCATGCCATTTACAATACAAGATATGGTCGGATTCATTTGTTCTTTCTCTAGGGTTGTTTCCTGGTGTATATCCTCTTCTTTTGACATTTTTTGATCCTTTTTGTCATTAGGAGGCCTTTCTTGTAGCATCTTTGTCCCACCTTCCTTTAAAACTTTCATGTCTTTCTTCAAATCTTCCATGCCTTTCTTCCAATATGCTTTCATACCATTGATGTCATCTTTCATGGCATAGATAATACTATTTATCTTTTTCTTCTCTATAATATCTTTTTAACCTTATATTCAATTTTTGAAAGTCCTTAGTGTGCTTTTCCATTGAACCCTTTTGTTTGAGATTTATCAATTGGTTAAAGAAAGTGTTGCTCTTGGTATCCCCATAAAGTGCTATCATTTCCTCTCTGAAAATTGACCCCGTGACAAGTGGTTTACGAGAACGAAGCCCTTTATACCATAAAAATTGATTCATTTCTAAATAATTAGATGTAATATGTACCTTTTGTAACAGTGGTACACCATGTAGATCAAAATATTTTTCCATCTATAGTATCCAATTTACCGGATCCTTGCCATCAAACTTCGTCATATCGTCTTTTCTTGATTTTAGGAGCTCGATCTTGAAACGACTATAACTTTGTAATTTCGAATCTTTCAATTCTGAAATTACGATCTACAGTAGCTCTCTACATCCTATTTCCAATGCCACTAGTTTGATCGAAATTGGATTCTCCAAGAAAGAGTTATGCACAATCTCCCAACATGACCTAATTATATACATTTTCCGAAGAGTGAACTTGTAGGAAGTGCCACGTGTCATTGTTTTGAACTTCGGATCTGAAAAATGTACACAGGAAGATATAGTCCGTCCTCTTTCCGTAACTTCTTACGAAATTTCAATCTGATGCCAAGAGAGACAGTTATGATGATTTTCTCCAGGTCACCTGTTTGGAATGTAATTCAGGAGTCTTCAAAAACCCCAACTTCTTCAGATCATATCTCTGCAGATATAGCGAGCCAAGTTCTGAAATTTAGACCCAAAGTTAAGAACGACTTCGTTCAAATGCGTTTTTTTTGTAGTATCTGAAACATTGCAGAAAAAAGTTATAGTGAAAATGCCACAATGACCTATTTCGAGCAGCAAGACCCTAGAATCCAAAACTCTGATACCAAATGTTATGAAACTAGCTCACAAAAATATAGAAAATATAAATCATCGCCTTAGAAATAAGCCTCTTCGAGGGGGAAACTTCCTTTACATTACATAAATTAATAATTCTTAGTTGATACAAATGACAAGACCTCCTTTCTATATATAGGAGTCTAAGGGGTCATAATATAATCAGAGCTGACCTAACAATAATAATGTAAGGGCACAATAATAAAAATAGTGGGCTTCTATGGGGCACAATAATAACAATATGGGGACTACATAGGCACAATAATATAATAAGGGGGTTGTACTTGTTGACACCTAATCATAGGGATCGGGTGAACAACTGTAATTAATGTAAATAAATAATAAAGGAAATGGAGAGTCACCAGGAGATGAACTGAACAATCACTCCCTCTTGTATATAATAATGAACAACCTAAATGAATGAGAAAATCACATTTGAGGGGTCTGACATGGTATCAGAACCAACGCCATTTTTGGCTTCTCTACTTTGTAACTCCCATGGTATTCTGCCCATTCTACTTTGTAACTCCCAGCTTGTCATATCTTCCATTATTCTATCATCTATTCTCTCGCTAGATACTTCTCTGCGCTAAATTAATTAGATGTTGTGTATTTTTTATGGTTAGTGCACTCTCCTAGTAGCATTTGAAACATTGAACATTCACTCTATCCCAATTTTCTGTGTAATTGGACAGTGCATTCTACAATTTATCTTGTTCACCCACTGATTCCTTAGAAATCGACATTAGGTTGGGTTCTCTTTGCGTTGAAGTTGGAATGTGCGAGCCATACTAGATCTTAATCCAAAGATGAAGGCGAGCTAGTGCATGAGCCCAAGAGGAAATAGAATTTAAGGCAAGCTGAGATCTAACGGGTTGTTTCATATCTACGTTTCAAGCAATTTCATTGTTGGAGGAGGCAGAGGATCCGTGGTGCAACAATTGACTATGTTCGAGCCCAAGAGCGGTGACTGACTGTACTCAATGCTACACAGCATAATTGTGGTATGGTGCAGCGTAAAAATTCATTCAAGGCTTGTAAAGAGAATTCCTTGTGATGGCTATATTCAAATGAGTTGTCTTTTACTGTGGTTTATATATTATTGTGTGGCTCCCACCACCTCCCTAAATTTTAAGCTCCTCCCCATATAATACCCTCCCCTTATGTAATACCTCTGCTATATTTATATTAGAATTTTATTTTATTTTTACAAAACTACCACTGGAAGTGCTATTTCTCACAACATATTGGCAGCAGAAGTATATTTTTTTACAGTACATAGATTTTTAAAATGCATTCATTGATATCTATTGTGGGAGTGGTTCTCTCCGGCAAGGAAAACTATCCAGAATGGTCATGGAAAATCAAACACACTCTCATTTTTAATGAGCTGTGGAAAGGAGTGTGTGTTGGAAATGGAGACAAAGAGCCAGAACAACCTACCTCAGACAAAGAATTCGCCATTTGGGAAAATAAGAACAACAAGGCTTATGCATTGATTGCAGCGTTAGTAAATGAAGAGGTGAGTCACCATATTTCACCATTTTCAAATGCTTTTGAAGCCTTACAAAAATTGAAGGAAATCTATGACTCACACTCTGCACTTGAAGTTTTTCAACTCATGATTAAATTGTTCACCCTTGAATTACAAAATGATGATCCTCTTGCTCTTGCATCAGAAGTAAAATCTATTATGCATGATATCAAATTCACTAATGTTGAACTGGATATTCATCTGATAGCTTTTCTCAAGGCACTTTATCCCACTTACTCAAATTATCTTGAGTCATTGCAAGAAAATGGAAACCTCAAAGATATTACCTTTGACTCCCTTGTGAAAAAAATTGTTGAAAGAGAGAAAGCTTTTGGGAATATGACAACCCCTCAGTCTTCTGAAGAGGCTATGTGCCTTGCACATAGAAAAAAGAATCTTGCTCAAGATTCTTCCAAAGGAAGTGGTGGTTGAAGAGGAAGAGGAAGAAGTTTCAGAGGCAAGAGGGCAGACACTCTCAAGGAGAAAAGTCAGATTTTCAGTGCATACACTACAAAATATATGGATCACATGATGCATCTACGTGCAAGTTGCCTTGGGACAAAATTGAGCAGAAAAGAAACCAACGCAAAGGTAAAACTAATGACAAAGAGAAAGGTAAAGCACCTGAATCCACTCACTATGTTGTGGCACACTATAATATTGGAGTAAATGAAGGCTTATTTAATGCTTCACTTGCTTCTTGGAAAAATGATTGGTTGCTTTATTCAAGAGCAACTTGCCACATGAATTTTAGAAGAGATTTTTTTGAAGAATTTACTGAAAATGTTTATGAAGCAGTATACTTTGTAGACAAATCAAAACTCAAGCCATCAGGGCTTGGCACAATCAGGCTTAAATTGCCTGGTCTTCCAGACTTTCTTCTGCATCATGTTCTATATCTCCCACAGCTGAGGATAAACTTGTTTTCCTTGGTCCACATCTGCTAGCAAGGAAACTCCATTCATATGTTTGATGGCAAGCTTGAAGTGAGAAAAGCATCAGACCACTCACTTGTCATGACGGGGATAGAAGAAGAAAGGCTTCTCAAGGTGTAGGGTACCTCTGCTCATGCACAAAATTTCTCATACAATTCTCATTATGAAGAAGATACATTTCCATCAAGTTTATTATGGCATGCTAGATTTTTACACTTGAACTATGACAACCTCCAGTTGTTGAAGAAAAATGGTGTTACTGGTTTGCCTACAATTCCTAGGAAACTTAAGCAATGTGATTCTTGAATTCTAGGAAAGCATAAAAAAAATCTTTTCATGATTCACATTCCAGAGCACATAGAAAGCTTGAACTCATTCATTCAGATTTATGTAGTCCAATGCCTATTCCTTCTACAAATGGAAATAAATATATGATGAAATTTATTGATGGCTACACTAGAATGTGTTGGGTTTATTTATTAAAGAACAAATCAGATGCTTTTCAAACATTCAAGAACTTTCATACATGGATTGAAAATGATGCACAATCTCATATTGGCTCTATTCGCACTGATAATCGAAAAGAATACACTTTAAATGAATTTGAAAACTATCTTTGCCAACATGGGATCAAACATCAAACAACTATGCCTTATAATCCCCAACATAATGGAGTAGCTCAAAGAATGAATAAGATAATCTTAAAAATGGTATGCTCCATGATGTTTTTCAAAAATGTAAAATTGATGTTTTGGGTTGATGCAGTTCTATGTGCTGTATATGTAAAGAATAGATGACCATCTAATACTATTAGAAGCAATACTCCTTATGAAATGTGGTATGGGCACATTCCTTCGGTAAAACATCTTAGGGTCTTTGATTCCACATGTTATGCCTTGATACCAAAGGTACATAGAAACAAACTTGGTGTAAGAAGTCGTAATTTTATCTTCCTCGAGTATTCAAACACCTCCAAAGCATACCGTCTCTATGATGAATCAGATAAAAATTGTGTTGTATCTAGAGATGTAATCTTCCTTAAATCATCCAAAACTAACAATGTTGTTGAGCGTCAACTTGATCGCTTAGATAGATTCGCAAATGCAAAATCATTTCGAGAATTTGATAATCAAATTCTACATCTTGAAGGGGGGATTCCTATACTAGATCAACCTGTGGAATCTTTTTCTGAAGCACTCTCACCCTCGCATGAAACTCCAACAATGGATGATACTTTGAGTGATGTTATTGAGAGAATTGTGAGACTCAATCTTGATTTAGTCCCAACTCAATCAACAGAGTAGTCTGGACCATCTGAGAAAGGTCCCCCAAAGGGGCTGACAAAGACACTTGATAGTGTTCATCCTGATGAGGTTGGAAAGACAGGAACTAGGAATTCAAGCCGGCAAAATGGAGGTGATGTAGATGACTTTTATTCACCTATTGATATGGATGTTTCTTATGAATTTGAATTGAATTTGTCTACAGATTTTGAACCAACTTCCTTCAAAGAAGTTGCTTCTCATGATGAATGGAAAGAAGCAATGCAAAAGGAGTATGATGCCCTAATAAAGAATGGCACTTGGAAGCTGGTTGATCCTCCATTGTGAACCAAACCAATTGGATGAATGTGGGTATACAAGAACAAGTATAAAGCTGATGGCTCACTTGACAAGCACAAAGCCAGGCTTGTGGCAAAAGGTTTTGCACAGAAGGAAGGGGTTGATTATGAGGAGACTTTTTCCGCCACAACAAAATGGGCTACCATTCGGACGCTCTTTGCCCTAGTAGCTCAGAACGGTTAGAAAGTCCATCAAATGGATGTAAAAACTACCTTCTTGAATGGAGATATAAAAGAGAATGTTTTTATGTCTTAGCCTAAAGGGTTTGTTGTGAAAGGACATGAACATAAAGTATGCAAACTTGTGAAATCCTTGTATGGCCTCAAACAAGCACCGCGAGCCTAATATGAAAAACTAACTGAGCATCTTCTGAAACTCAATTTCAAACATTATGATCTTGATGATGCAAATTTGTTTGTCAAGAATGTTGGAAAAACAGTTGTATATCTTGTGGTATATTTAGATGATCTTTTGGTGATAGGGAACAATGAGAGCTACATTGCATCCATAAAGAAGGAATTGAGGAAAGGTTTTGAAATGATTGATTTGGGCTATGTTCATTACTATCTTGGTATTGAAGTAACTCAACATCCAAAGTCCATATTCCTTTCTCAAAAGAAGTACATTGGAGATCCGTTGAATAGGTTTGGCATGACTGAATGCAATCCTCTGACTACTCCAATGGAACAAAACTTAAAGCTCACATCTATTGAAAGAAAATAATTTGAGGATGCAACAAAGTATAGACAACTTGTAGGAAGTCTCAACTACATAACTAATACCAGACCAGACATTTCATTTGTTGTTGGAATCCTCTCCAATTTTATGCAAAAGCCTTGCCAGGGACATTGGTTTGCTGCAAAAAGAGTTCTAAATTACTTGAAGGGAACTCAAGACTTTGGAATCAAGTATAGACAGGTGGGCGACTTCAGCTTGATTGGATACTCTGATTCAAACTTTGATGGAGATAAAGAAACTGGGGTATCTACTTTAGGTTATGCTATGAGTCTTGGGTCAGGAGCTGTCTCCTGGAGATCACACAAACAACCAGTTCCAACAGATTCCACAACAAAGGCAGAATATGTGGCAGCAGTTGAGGCAACAAAAGAAATTGTGTGGTTCAAGAAAATTCTTGAAGATTTGCAGGTAAAACAAGTACAATCGACTCCACTCATGATTGACAATACCTCAACAATAAAGTTAGAAAAGAACCCAAAGTTCCATGATCGAACGAAGCACATCAATACAAAATATCATCTGATTCGACATCATGTTGAGGTCAAAACAATCCATCTTCACTATTGTTCCACTAGTGAACAGATTGCAGACATCTTCACCAGAGCGCTTGGAAGATAAAAGCTTTAAAGATTCATAATGATGCTTGGACTCACCAACATCCCTTCAGATTAGGGGGGGAATGTTGACACATAATCATAGGGATTGGGTGAACAACTGTAATTAATGTAAATAAATAATAGAGGAAATGGAGAGTCATCGGGAGATGAACTAAACAATCATTCTCTCTTGTATATAATA
>APFE030352558.1:228804-253283 GCA_000404065.3 Pinus taeda
TGGGGACTTGGCTTCACCAGAAGAAAAGTAGATCACTGTGTGTATTTTAAATTAATTGGTGACTGTGTTATTTATCTAATCTTGTATGTGGATGATATGTTGCTGGTTGGAAATGACAAAGAAATTATCCAGGATTTGAAGACCCAATTGTCCTCCAAATTCGATATGAAAGATCTTGGTGCTGCAAACCATATTTTGGGCATGGAAATTAAAAGAGATCAGGCAAAGGGGAAGTTTTGGTTAAACCAGAGGAAGTATGTTGAGACAAAACTGCAGAGGTTTAATATGAAGGATAGTAAACCGGTGAAGGTTCCTACTCCTGTAGGTGTGAAGTTATCTGCTGAACAGTGTCCCAAGACACAAGAAGAGGAAGAGTACATGTCTTATGTTCCATATGTAAGTGCATTCAGTAGCCTGATGTATGTAATGGTATGTACTAGACCAGACATGGCACAAGAAGTGGGAGTATTGAGTAGGTTTATGTCAAAACCAGGGAAGGTGCATTGGACAACAATGAAGCAGGTTTTTAGGTATTTGCGTGGTACTAGTGTTTATGGTTTGTTCTACCAAGGAATACCAGGATTGGATAGAGTGTTGGATATTCGTGGCTTTGTTGATGCAGACTAGGTTGGAGATTTGGATCAAAGAAGATCTACAAGTGGGTATGTGTTTAACCTATTTGTAGGTGTAGTCATTGGATGAGTAAGAAACAATATTTAGAGGCACTATCAACTATAGAGGGAGAATACATGGCAACCACTCATGCAAGAGAGGAAGCAGTTTAGTTGCAAATATTGTGTTCAAGTATTGGGTTAGTACATGGAGCTATAAGGATATAATGTGATAACCAACGTGCAATTTTCTTGGCAAAGAACTTTGCTTATCATTCAAAGACAAAGCACATTGATGGTCAGTATCACTTTGTGAGGGATATGATAGAAGTCAAAAAGGTGTTGCTAGTAAAGGTGGACACTTTGAAGAATACTCCAAACGCATTGAAAAATTCTGTGAGTTGTGAGAAGTTCTCTTGGTGTAGTGAAACAGTGGGCATTGTAGGGCTAGATAAATGACTAAGCTCTCCTGTGGTCCCCTATGGAAGGAAAACAACAAGAGCGAGAATTTTGGGTTGTGTTATATTCTTTCCCAGACTAGCTCACCTAGTTAACCAAGGGGTTAGAGGGGGGGCAGAGTCCCCCCTTCGTTGCACCAATTGCATAGCGGGGGGGTCACAGGTCATTTGAGGGGGGCGGGTAGCCCCCTTCTACGGGGTCCTGGGTAGTGCCCTAGAGAAATTTTTTTGGACCCTATATTAGTTGGGTGAACCTACCTATGATTTTGTGCATGATTTTCACACATGGATTTGGGCGCGATGGTTTTTGGTCCATGGTATTGGATGCTTCGGCATGTATATATATATGTATTGTAACATATGAAAGGAAAATAATGAAAAATCAATCTGGTAGTCTTGGTTTTGGGATCTAGGGTAAAATCTCTATGTATATGTGTTTTATGTGTTATGCTCTTGCATTGTTTATTTTCTATGTTTTACAATTCGTATCCAGGTAATTTTTGTATGGGGTTAAAACCTACAAACATGATCTTGATAATAAACCAAATGAAAATTTCACAAAATAAAATCAAAACCAAGAAAATATGTTTTTAGAATGCAATGTAGGACAAGAGAAGCAAAAAGATATGTCGTGTCTAGACTTAGGTTGCAACAATAACATGAGAAGAAACATACAAATTTTTTCCAATTTGGATGAAAGTGTAAAATTTGAAGTCACACTAGGGATTGATAATAAAGTGTCAATAATCGGTAAAAGAAGAGTTAATAAGATAACCAAGGAGTGAGGGAAGAAGTATATTTCATATGTATATTTTGTTCTTGGTTTGAAGCACAATATCACAAGTATTAGATAATTTACACAAAAGGGATACAACATAATTTTCAAAAATGGAGAAAATTTTGGATAAATTCCCAAGAAAGCAGTGGATTGCAAAAGTTCAAATGACAAGCAATAGAATATTCCCCTCAAGATAAAACCTATATTTGAAGGAAGAAGGTGCACAAACACAACTATAAATGAATTCATAAGAATATGAAAGAAATGTTGTAATTTCCACACAAACAACTTTTCAAACATAGATAAAATATTAAAGTTGATTGTGGCATCTTTACTTCAGAGGTTTAAATTTTCTACATAAGAAATGCATGGTAAATGGGTTGGCACTAATAGAGAAAACAAACAAATTGTGTGAAGGATGCATCTTGGGAAAATAACATAAGAATCATTTCCACCAAGAAAGTCAATAAGGACAAAGGCACCCTTGGAAATTGTCCATTCAGATTTATGTGGACCAATGTAGACACGATCAATTGGCGGCAGTTATTATTTATTGACATTCATAGATGACTACACAAGGAAGACATGGATCTACTTCCAAGGACACAAAAGTGAAGTGTTTAAGCACTTCCATCAATACACATCTCTTGTTGAGAAGCAAAGTGGACACCACATTAAATTTTTAGAACTAACAAAGTGGTGAATACATCTCAAATGACTTCCTACATTTTTGCAAGGACCATGGAATTCACAAACAATTTACAAAAATATACACACCTTAGCAAAATGGTGTCATAGAAAGGAAAAATGGAACAATTATGGAAATGGCAAGAAATATGTTGAAGAAGAAGAATTTTCCAAATGACTATGGGGATGAAGTTGTTGCTTACATAGCATATATTATAAATAAGTGTCAATAATACGATTTCTAAAGAAGGATGGAGTGAAAGAAAACATAGTGTCACATATATGAGAGTGTTTGGATGTGTGGTATATGCACATGTCATGGATGAATTAAGAAATAAGTTGGATAAAAAGTGGTGGAAACACATATTTGTGGGATATAGTGATGAATCCAAGGCATATAAACTCTGCAATCCATTAACGAAGAAGGTCACCATCAACAAATATGTGCAATTCATAGAAGATTAAGCATGAGATGGGAGCTTCAAGAAGAAAATCAATGTGAAAGAAATTCTACCACAAGAATACAAAGAGGAATTGACAACAACAAGTAATTCCTCAATGATGACTCCTTCTACACCTATTCAAGCTCAATAATATAGTCATCAAGTGACATTTTCAACAAGAAACTAGACATTGTTGTGCATTCAAACAAATACCCCTCCCAGTTTGTAATAGAGATCAACAACTCCATCTTCTCCAAGTTCAACATCAAGTGACATGTCAAGTCCATCTTTGGCAAGCATGAGAAGATAAAAAATAAAAAATTTAAGTGATATTTATGAGAAAAATGAAGGTGATAACAACGCTGACCGAAATTCACTTTTTTCTTTATTTTTTCATGTAGATGATCCAATTAATTTTGAATATGCAGTCAATGACAAAAAGTGGGTAACAAAATGGATGAAGGCATGGAGACAACATAAAATAATAACGCAAGGGAGTTAGTGAATCTTCCTAAAGGGAAAGAAGTCATAGCTGTTAAGTGGGTCTATAAGACCAAAAGCAGCATTGAAGGAAGGATATAAAGGCATAAATCAAGGTTGGTTCTTAAAGGATACAACTAGCAGCACAGAATATATTATATAGATACATTTTTGCCAGTCGCAAGAATGGAGACAATGCGAACAATGTTGTGAATAACAACATGACATAAATGGAAGGTATATCAAATTGATATGAAATCAACACGCTTGAATGGAGTGTTGAAAGAGAAAGTGTATATGATATAGCCACCTAGTCATGAGGTTCAAAACCAAAAAGACAATGTGTATAGATTGAAGAAAGCTCTTTATGGGCTTAAGAAAACACTGCATGCATGGTACAGGAGGATAAACACTTTCTTGTTAGACAATGGCTTTGAAAAATGTGACCCCAATCCTACTCTCTACATCAAAGAGAGTGATGGTAAGCTCTTAATTTTTGTTTTATATGTAGACAATTTTATTTTTATAGGGAGGGATGATTTCCTCATTGTTGATTTCAAAGAAGTCATGAAAACTGAGTTTGAAATGGTAGATGTGGGGTTGTTAAAGTAATTTCTTGGCATAGAAGTGAAGCAAAAGGAAAATGGCAGTTTTGTTTCTCAAACAAGGTATGCTTTAGACATATTGAAGAGGTTTAATATTCATAACATCAATCCTACACCAAATTTGACACTCATGGGTTTGAATATTGTAGCAACAATGTTAATCTGACACTATACAAAAGTATGGTTATCATTTTAATGCATTTGACAAAAAATAGACAAGATTTAATGTATGGAATGAGTTTGGTGTCAAGATTCATGGAGATACCAAAGTAGAAATATCAGAAAGAATCTAAAAAACTTTAAGGTATGTTAATAGGCTAAAGGTTATGCTATTTTGTATACAACAACAAATGATTTTAGGCTAGTTGGCTACACTGACAATGATTGGGTAGGAAGTGTTGATGAAAGAAAGAGCACATTAGGCTATGTTTTCCTAATGAGTTTGGGATACATTTCATGGGCTTCCAAGAAACAACCAATAATGTCATTGTTAATAGTTGAAGTTGAATATGTCACGACAATAGGGGCAACACGCCAAGAAATTTGGATGAGAAGAATGTTGAAGGATTTATAGCATGAACAAGAAGGAACAAAAACAATTTATTATGACCAAAAATATGTAATTATGATGTCCAAGAATTATGGTTTTTTTCAAAAAAGAAGTAAGAACATTGACACTGAGTATCATTTCATTAGAGATCTAATAAACAATGGAGAAATTATTTTGCAGTATTGCAGGTCAAAATAGAAATTTGCAGACATTTTCAATAAATCATTGACGAGAGAATTTTTTTTCCATATGAGAGATTGTTTGGAAATTATCCATGTTGGTAGTTGTGATTAAGGTAGAGTGTTGGAACTAATAATACTTACCAAACTTAATTTCTGGCAGCGCAACCATCTCTGGAGAGTAAAAAAAATTAGTTTGCAGATTTAGGTTTCTAGCAGAAGCAATGTGGAGTAAATGTGTTCTTGAACCGACATACAAGCTCCCCTATCCATGCATTACATCAAGAATTCAAATGTATGATAATATTTGCGTGGAGTTGGTAAATAGTTAATGTTAGGGTGTACTATGCATGAAGTACTCTATATTGCACATGTGTGAGATTGTTTAAAAATTAATTTTGTATATTCGTCCATATATTGGTTTAATATTTGTCCTATCATAGAGTTTATCATCAATGTATGTTTGATATACATGTCATAATTTTTTTTTTCAAGTCTGAAGTTGATATTTTGAAGAAAATCATGGAGAAAAAATAGGTGTGTGCTTACGATTTGTTTTTCACTGTGTAAAACAGAGTGTTAAGAGACTTTTGTAAATGTGATATTGTACAACATTTTACTAGAGTTGCAGCCTCTATTTTCATGCACATGAATGTTTTCATATGAAGTTTTATAAATATATATATTGTTAGTGCTTCAATCTCAGGAATTTTATGTCTAGTTTTTATTGCGCAAATACTATGCTTTTTCCATGTCTTATTTAATTTGAGACTGCTTATAATTTCTAAACTTTTATTTTGTGACTCACTGTAATGTGAAATTTGTTTTACTATGTTTCCTTACTATTCATTATTTCTGACTTTTACACTCTCTGTTCCACTATCAATTAAATTTTTTTTATTTGACTTTCCTAGTGGTATCATTACTATATCCTCTCTTTTACAGTGGTGATCTGAAAACAGTATTTTCCATTTTTCTTTTTCCTTTTTTTTTAAATTTCTTTCTATGAACTCTATATGCATTATACTTGGCTAAATATATTATGTTGTCATGATCCAAATACAATATTAGCATTTTAAAGCATTAAAGTTACCTTTCCATTTTTCTAATTGCTTTCTGTGAACTCTAAATGCATTAGGCTTGGCCAAATGGATTACATAGCATTATTGAACCCTTTTCATAGGGAAATGACCTTTTAAAGGTGAACTAGTTATTATAGGAATTTTCCTTCGCAAAGTTGTGTTTACAAGGCACTCTTCCATTAACATCCTCCAAAAATTACACTTCCCCATTCATACTTGTGTGAAACTTGACAAGTTAAATGGTGACCAGACATGTCATAACTTCACCCCTGAATCATGTCTCTATTGGACATATTTCCATTTTTTTTGTCTTTTTACCCCATCATTGAATTTTATTCAAATGAGTAATTTTAAAATTTCAGCATTTACAGGTGGAAGGCTTATTACTGGAATCCATGTTAGAGTAAACTCAGATTTGAAATTAGAGAGTTTTTTAAATTAGAAAAACATGAAGCTGGAGATGAAGAAACAAAAGAACATAAGCTTGTAAAGAAGGAAAAGATAGAGATAATATCTACATGGGAGATGATGGAACGTCTGGACAACGGAAAAACATACCATGTTTCTAGGAAAACTAGACCAGATTCAATTTCACTTTTTTCCAACACTCATGACTTACCTAAGGAACTAACTCAAAAAACTGCATGGGAAAGGATTTCAAGATCCAAATATCTAGAATTTTTTCATACAGTGGAGGAATCATTAGGGGAATTTTGAGGTCTAAAATGGGTCCTCCTAAGAAAAATGCATAACCAAAATAAACTTTATTAGAAACAATAGGATTCAAGATGATGATGTCAACGATGGGGGGTGATTCACCATTTTTAGAGTAAAAAAGTAAAAAGATTAAAAAATAATAAAACAATAAAACAACTTTTTTAACTCATATTTTCAACTTATCACTCTAAGGTTTTATTAAAATTTTGAGCAGGGGTACTCATTGGATGAAAAAATTAATTCCTCATCCAACGATTACCCATGTTGAATACTTTTGATAGACCCTACTACATGAAACATGTGAGAAATACATGAAAAAACGTGAATCCTAGCACATTTTTCATGTATTTCTCAATTTTCATGTAGTAGGGTCCATCAAAAGTATGCAACATGGGCACTCCTTGGATGAGGAATCAAATTCTGCATCCAACAAGTGTTTGAAGTCGAAATTTGAGTAAACTCATAGGGATATAAGTTGAAAAAATAGTTTTTTTTTTTTTTTTCCTTCTAAAATTTGATGATGTAATCTAATCTTATTTTATTATTTCCACTATTATTTTATAATTTCCTTAGAAGGCCAATTTTAGACCTAAAAAATCCCTTAGTGATGATGCCTTTCTTTCTAAGAGGAAGAGACCCCTTTGGGATAGAAATTCCAAAAGGCATCTCTATTATTTAAGACTCGAGCACATCAAAACTATGAAAGAATTTAGCTCAATTTTAATATCTAAGTCATATTCATGTCCACAAATTTCACTCAATGAAACAAAAATGATTCCAGTTGTTATTGATTGGGAATAGAAGCTAGAATATGATGATGATTTCTCTTTCGAGTTCATTCTTATGCATGCCACTTTCAGGTAAGTGACACGAAAAATGATGTAAACAGTTACACGTCACAGATAGTTTCAAAAAAAAATAATAGTGAGGAAAGTAATGGAGTCACACAAAAAATTTAAGAAAAGATTGGCATCACATTAACAGTTTCAGAAAACATTAGGAGAGAGGTAAACAATGTATTAAAAAAAAAAACAAACAAACAAAACAAACAAACAAACAAACAAACAAAACAAAACAAACAAACAAAAAACAAAACAAAACAAAACAAAAAGAACAAAAACAAAACAAAAACAAAACAAAACAAAAAACAACAACAACAACAACAACAATAACAAACAAAAATAAAAACAACAACAACAACAACAAACAAACAAAAACAAAAAAAACAAAAACAAAAACAAAAAACAAAAACAAAAAACAAAACAATAAAAAACAAAAACAAAAAAAAAAAACAAAACAAAACAAAAACAAAAACAAAACAAAACAAACACATTGCAGAGACAACAAAAATAGGAAATGGTGATATGGTAGAGGAAAATTTAGAGAAATATCCATGGAGAAAGACAAACTTAGGCAAAGGAAGAATGAATGTAAGACTTATTCTTAATGATCTTGGCAGTATTGTTATTCCAAGTACTCCTCGATTTGAGTCCATTTATTAAAATAAATAAAACACATGACTAAAATTCCAACCCTGAGCTTAATAAAGATTAATCGTAGCATGAGATGATAATAAATTCCATATATTCGAACTAGCACAAGCACACTAATAAATGTGGTTGATAGACACCGATAGGCGTATATCAACCACATTTATTATTATTTATTTATTAAAATTAACATAATAATTTATTATTATTTATAGAATATATTTAATATTATTAAATGATCAACTAATAAATAATATAAATAGTAATAATAAAATAATAATAAAATTAAAAATAATATAAATATTTAAATTGAAAATTAATAGTTTTTTTTCCCGTAGAAAAAAGTCGTAATTTTATTCATATTGATAAAATTACATTTTGTAGATGCTTGAAGCATATGCAGATGGTTGTTCCTGTAATGACAGGTAGCAAACAAAAATAAAAACACAAAATAGCAGATGGTTGTTCCTGTAATGACAGGAAAGCTTTAGAAATAACAACATGGAAAAATAAGTTCCAGCAAGCCTAAATTTTTCTTCCCTTCTTCTTCTCCACCCGTCGCCAACCGCCAGTGTCAGGAGTGAGTTTAATAATAGCTAGCTGATTTTCCATTGGGATCAATGGAAGTTCTTTGTCAAATTCTGAGCCCTCTGATCCATGAGTTCGTTTGATGCCACTTACTTCCATTTGTGGCTCTTGTTGCAGATCTGAAATGTGTGTCCCCAACTGAGTAATTGGGGCGTTCTCTTCCTATGTATAATTTTTTCTCATTTGAGTATCAGGTTCTATCTGATTCTTTGTAGGATTCACATTTATGTCTTCTTCTTCCAATGAGTTTGTATGCTGCCACCCTCTGGGCTTTTTTTGTTGTTTCTTGGTTCTCCTGGGATCCTTTCGAGCAAAGGGGCAGTCATATTGTAGGTTCCCTGTTTGCATGCAGCCCCTGCACCGGAACGTTGTGTTCTCATAGTCGAGAGGTTGTATCCATTGAGAATTGTTGAAGTTCAGATTGATATGATCAGGTAGCCCCTGACTCAGGTCCACTTCTACACAAATTCTGGCAAATGTAAACATTCCCCTGATAGCTCTGTCTTCATCCATTTTTAGGAATTTCCCTAGAGAGTTCCCAATAGCAATTAGTACTTTGTGATGCCAAAAATGTAGAGGGAGACCATGTAGCCTTACCCATATAGGCATAGTTGAGACTTTCATTGTATTGACATCGAAATCAAAATACCAGGGGATGATGAAGAGGCCAGCATTGCCCCAGAACCAAGGCCCCTGATTGATAATGTTGTCTCGTTCTTCTTCTGTGTTAAATCTAACTATGAAGAACCCTTTAGGGTATAGGTAAATTTCACAGTTAGCTGTCCATGTTGAAAAAATCCATTGGTGCAGGGCATCCAATTTTGGCTAGAAACCATTAAATCTACAAATAACTGCAT
The DNA here is from genome assembly GCA_000404065.3 of Pinus taeda. Taxonomy (NCBI): domain Eukaryota; kingdom Viridiplantae; phylum Streptophyta; class Pinopsida; order Pinales; family Pinaceae; genus Pinus; species Pinus taeda. The sequence goes on from APFE030352558.1 coordinate 238,330, forward strand.
TTTTTGATAGATCTGTGTGTAGACTAGTTACCTCTGGCACATATACTAGTAGCGTTGGTGATTCTGGCTTTTGTTCAACAATGTAAGGTCCTGGTAGCTCTGGTGGTGTTGCTGCTTTATTTTTCATTTTTTCTTTTCCTTTCACTGCATCGCGAAAGGAACCTGTATTTTTAGAGCTGGTACTAGTGCTTCTGCCACGCAGTCGGAGATTAAGAATAATGGTTGAATCGTTGGCAATGTTGTAGTACTGGAGTGTTTGGTTGTCCTGCATACTGTATCCAAAATATAGAAGGTTTTGATATTGAGCTGGGGCTCCAAGGTGACCCTGGATCTCCTTTTTTAACGCATGGATGCTCATCCCCTTACTGAGCCGCATGCAAAAGTGTTTGCCCCCAATCGATTTAATGAAAATCTGAATCAAATCTGCATCCATGCAGAGTAGATCAGTCTTGTGGAGACCTCGCTTTGATGGATCTGGCAGTTCCTCTTGGTTTATATGCCCTCCGGCTGAGTAAAAGTGTTGTCCACCTCCTCTCAGTAGCTTTTCTGGTTCATTCGCAGCAGATCCATACTGTATTTCAGCAGATCCAGGCCATTCAATAATAACATCTTGAGATCTGCTCGATTCATACCCAGCAGCGCACACTTGTCCCTGCTGGTATCCATTCACTGTAAGGATCTCGGTTATCAGATCTAGGTCATCACCCTTAGTTCCAATGGATAATAGCGTCGTTGTTTTCTGTTTGGCTCTTGTTCGCACAGCCATTTCCGACCAAATCGTTGCTTCCCTGTCTTTAAACACAGTTAAAAGTTCAAAATCAGGTAGAGATGGGTTTTTGCTTGTAGATCTTGTCGATGATGGGCTGCATCGCCCGTGCCATGTCCTGTTATATTGGATTCAGGTGGCACCTAGTGAAAGAAACCCTGAGACAGGTAAGGAGAGTACGCCTGTGACCTGAGCGAAGATTGATCTACCGCAGGGGATCGATCAGCCATGAGGGATTTGTTAGTTGGCTCACTACCGTGCCAAATTCTTGGCAGTGCGTTCAGTTCAGTTAATCCTTCGACCGATTTCCAGCAGGGGCTTCCTACTATCACTCCCCCATTGTTGAACTGCAGTGTGACGGCGACGTTGAGGAGATCAGTAACCCTAGCCATCGTTCTCCCACAGGCATATGATTTCATTCCAAAGTCAACTTGCCTCAATTCATCATACCAATCCTGAATATTCAATCTATAGTTCTTGAAAATTAATAGTTATAATATTAATAATATTATTAATTATTAATTATAATAATTATTAAGAAATAAAATTGATTCATACTATAAACCCAAGAGATTTAAATTAAACCCTAGGATTACTATTATAAACTCAAGGGATATAAACCCTAAAATAAACACTAAACCCTAAGTGATTAATAAAATCAAGGGATCAATATTAAAAACCCAAAGGATAAACCCAAGGAATTTGTATTATACACCCAATGGATTGTAAACACAAGAGATTTAAATTAAACCCTAAAATTAATGTTATAAACCTTATGAATAGTATTATACCCTAGGAATATAAACCATTAGATTAATAAATCCAAGTGATTGATATCATAAAGTCAAGCGACTAATAAATCTAAGGGTTTATAAACCCAACGGAATAATATTAAACATGAGGAATTAATATTGTAAACCGAAGGGATATAACCCCTAAGGTAAATATTATAAACCATAAAATAAACATCAAAACCTACTATTAATATTATAAACCTTAGGATTGACATTATAAACCAAAGAAAATAATAAACCTAAGGGATTAATATTAAAATCCTAAAGGATAATAAACCCAAGGATTTTGTATTATAAACCCAAGAGATTTAAATTAAACCCTAGGATTAATATTATAAACTTTATGAATAATATTATATCCTAGGGATATGAACCCTTATTTTAATAAACCAAAGGGATTGATATCATAAAGGAAAGGGACTAATAAACACAAGGGATTATAAACTCAGGGAAATAATATTAAATTAAAGGAATTAATATTATAAACCCAAGAGATATAAACTCTAAGGTAAATATTATAGCCACTAAAATAAACATTAAACCCTAAGGTTAATATTATAAATCTTAGGATTAACATTATAAACCTAAGTGATTAATAAGCTCAACAGATCAATATTTAAAACCCAAGGAATTTGTATTATAAACCCAATGGATTATAAACCCAAGATATTTAAAATAAACCCTAGGATTGATCTTATAAACCTTATGAATAATATTATGCCCTAGGAATATGAACCCTTAGATTAATAAATACAAGGGACTAATAAACCTAAGGGATCGTAAACCTAAGGGAACAATATTAAACAAAAGAAACTAATATTATAAACCCAAGAGATATAAACCCTAAGGTAAATATTAAAAACCCTAAAATAAACATTAAAACCTAAGATTAATATTATAAACCTTAGTATTAATATTATAAACCTAAGCGATTATGATCTGAATTGATCATATGTCAAACTGTTGTAGAATTGATTAATGCCATTAGTGAATAGAATGTTAACTAAAAGTACTTTTATTGTGAGAACTTCTTGAGAAAAAAGACTTTAGGACACATGATAAACATAAGCAAGATGTAAAACAGAAGTGAAAAGTAGCAAAACACAATGATACCAGACAACAAGATTGATTACGGAGTTCATCCCTGATGGACTACATCTCTTGATCCGTTTTCAAGATGGGTGACGACTTTTATTAGGATTGAATCCAAGGAGGTAGATTACACAACAAATTTACTAGACTGATCATGCACACAGGCACTTCTAGTCACTGTCACAACAAAACTCTTTGAATCGGCTTTCCAACTCCTATCACGGTCCCCAATTCCGACTCGGATGCTCCTATTACATTGAAAACAAAACAGTCTATATCCTCCAAAATCTGCATACAAAACGCAAACCCACTCTCTCCCTTCACTATGAACAAAAGGTTGACTTTATAGTGAAATAGGTTCATTTCAGACCCCTTAGGCTTAGATAGACATGAATGGGTTGCATTAATAGTTTGTTGGCCTTAGACTTATCACATGGTGACATTTACAAGGTGATAAGATTAGAATTTATGTAAAACCAACAAACAAACCCAAAATAGAACTTAGGTTATGAGGAATCCGCTTGCGGTCAGGTAACGGTACAAGATTGTTTGATTGACAGCATGTGAATAGGCGGTCTAACCACAAGTTTCCACCTTCGCAGTCATCCTCCGGCGGTTCCGACCAACAAACAATTATGGTGTAATGTGAACAATGCTCTCCCCATCGGTTGCGGCAACGGCGCAGTGACTGTGATGGGAACTATTTTATGTAACCTCTACCGCTTGACTTATGTTCACATGGCACGTGATTCCACTACAGATAACTACTATGGGAACTGTTTCATGTAACCTCCACTTGGTGAACTCTTTTTCATATACCACGTGGTTCCTGACGCGGTTAACTCTGTGGTTAAGGACTGATATATTGATTTTGCAATGTATTTTTTATGCAGTAGCTCGAGAGGGTTTTCAACTTAGGGTTAATGTATTATAATGTGTTTGTAATTTTCATACAATGGGTTTACAAGGTCCGAGGGTTAGGAAACTTAGGATATATGTATTTAAATGTGTTTTAATACATGGATTAGGTTCTAGGTTAGGTTTTTTAGATGTAGGTTATGGTTTTAGGTTTTAGGTATTAGTCCTTAAGGTTGTACATCACCTTGTCCTTAAAACAACCCTTTTTACAATTAATAGTCACAATGTGACATTAAACCCATATGATGAAAACCATGGATCATTTTTGCAAACTCAAACCCTAATAGAACTGACGATGAAGGCGTGTCGACAACCAAACCCCGGTAGAATTGATGACAAACATGTTTCAACAACCAGGTACAAAACCCTATCATTCAAACACCATGAAAACCATTGACATCATTGGACAACCTGAAGCATAAACATCATTGTCGAAGCTGAAGACACCAGACACTGAATACTGATGATGAAAATGAACCTGTGAAACTAATCTGAAAAGATCCTCCTGGATCATTCCTCTCCAATTGAAAAATTTTGGACCACAAAAGTTTGACTTAAACAGGTAATAAATAAGGGTATAGCTCCCTCACTCTCCACCTTTTCCAGAATATCTACCAATACATTCGATCAAAAACCTAAAATTGATGACCCTGTTGATGTTTATCATGGCACATTTTGAATTTGGTGAACTGTTCCATCCATCTGCAGTATGCTCAACTTGCGAAGATAGTCAAACAACCTGTTATGAACATGTCAATTGACTTCCTTCCACGAAATACCATGAATTGGTGATTCATAAACATCTTTGAAAACAATCTCTACATGATATTGTTCAATACTATTGACATGTATTAACAATCTATATTTCAGAATGAAAGAGACAATCAAAGACATTTTTGACATCAAACCAACTACTTGACTTGATATACTTTCCTAATTCCTGATTACTAAGTGAACTTGCTCCAATAAGTGCATCAAACTGTAATATGAAACTGCTGCAACTTAGTTTGATTTTGAAAGTATTGAAGTGGTTTTCACTATTTCTTCATTTATTAAATGATGTTCCCATTGATTAGCACTTTCCCCTGATGCATAAGTTTCCCTTAGATATATTGGATACTTTGACACTCCTTATAAAAGGCTTTGATATGAAAAGAAATAGGCTTCCTCTCCACTTGAAAAGAGGCTTCCAAACTATTTGAAACATGAAATGGTGACACAATACAAGAGAAATTTAACACTGACTTTCCCCAATACTGACCTGTATCCTTGTAACTATTAACTTCCAAACTTGGACTGAATTGATTCATTCTGACATTAGGAAGAGGAGCTTTAGGCATCAACTGTAATTCATGTTGTATTCCCTTCTTATCAGTAAGATGTTTGGGTTCTTTAAATAGAACTGAAAAATTTTCTACCTCTTTGATCAAACTATCTTTAAAGTGGGACTCATAACTTGAACAAACATCATGTCGATTCTTATGTTGTTCATTTACACACATGATTACAAATCTCTTATTTTAACTTATTAATCACTTCATCTTACTAGAAACAACTAAATTCAAGTGATTTTTTCTTTGATGTGCCCTGACAATAAATTCAACTCCATCTTTCTTAAGGTGATATTTATTCTCTCTTCTATAAAACACTGCATCATGATCATAAAGATAAGGACTTCCTAAGACAACTCCACATATGTCTACTAGAACCACATCTAATTCCACTTCATCAAGTAATTAGCTATAATGGAAAATCTTAATCGACATTGTTTTGTGACTTTTATCTTAGTTGATTTGTTTAGGCATCCTAATGGGTAAGGTCTTGGATGATTTCATGTCTCTAAACCCAAATTCTTAACTAAATATTTAGATGTTAAATTGGCCTGTGATCCACTATCAAATATTGTATCTATCTTTGTGTGCTTAGAAGTTATCCTTATGTTAAATAATTCAACTCTTTTATCCTCATTTGAACGATTTATGTTTGATGAAGATGCAATAGTATTCGAACTTGAACCAGTGTCAGAAGTTTTACCTGTCGTAACTATGGCAGTTATCCTCCTTTCATCGCCTAAATCAGAACCTAGATCTTGCTGGACTGCTGCAATTTTATTCTTTTCATCCTTCTCTTTAAGGAAATTTTTGGGCTTAAGTTCTGGATGAAGTTCCCAACACTTAGATTCATCATGACTGATTCTTTGACAGTGAGAACAAGTAGGTATTTCCTTCTAAGCTATCATTGATTTCTTTCTCTTCAAATTGTTCTTCCCTTTACTGTCACTGGAATCCTTGATTTCCAACTCTTTGGATGATTGTGGTGAAAACTTGAATGGTTTTCCACCTGATTCAATATGTATGGCTTGAACACACACTTCATCAAAATCATTAGGATTAAACATCAATAATGTATACTACAAATATGAATGTAAACTGCCGATGTATTTTAACAAAGTTTAACATGTATCCAATGAAATACCAAGCGCCAATGCTTTCTTTCTGAACTCATGTGTAAACTCCTAAACACTCTTCCCTTTACCTTGCCTCAAGTTTTGCCAATCAATAACAACTTGTTGCATGTATCCTAAAGGATATAATTGTTTCCTAAGAGCTTTTAAAAACTTCGACCATGAAGAGATGACTTTACCTTTCTGCTTCACATCTATTTTAGTTTTACTTTCCCACCAGATTAAAGTTGTTCCCCCCATTCTAAGTGTAGCTAAATGAATTTTCATTTTATCATCAAAAATGTTCTGAATACAACAATACATTTCTAATTGCTTAATTCAATTATCTAGCTTTTTAGGATTCATTTCGCTATCATAAATAGGTAATTCAAATTTTCCATCAAGTTTTAAAAGAGATTTTTTCTTAGGCTTCTTTTCTGTTTCAGATTCTAAACTAGAAGAAGAAGATGATGATGATGATGGAAATGATGAAGGTAGTTTATCAGCCTTGCCTTCACCTTTTTCCTTCTTCGATGTCTTTGAAGAAGAAGCTACATCTCTTGCCTTCTTATTCTCGTATAGTTCTCCCAACATGTGTTGCAAACTCAATAATGCTTGTTGAAACTGTTCATCTCTCATCTTAGTTTCATAATTTTCACCTACATCAAATCCTATCATGGTTGACTTGTGAGTGACTCTTCACTTTCCAATTTTTGGGTCAATCTCCTCGAGGATTCCTTCTCCAAGTTGCGACTTTAAGCTGGTTAACATTCACTGAAAAATTCTACAAATGCAACCTGCTCTGGTACCAAATTATATGATTTGAAATGATCATATGTCAAACTAATGTAGAATTGATTAATGCCATTAGTGAACAGAATGTTAACTGAAAGTGATTTTATCGTGAGAACTGCTTGAGAAGAAAGACTTTACAATAGATGATAAACATAAGCAATATGTAAAACAAAAGTGAAAAGCAACAAAAAACAGTGATACCAGACAACAATATTGATTACAGAGTTCGTCCCTGATGGACTACGTCTCTGAGTCCTCTTTTAAGATGGGCGACCGCTTTTATTAGGATTGAATCTGAGGAGGTCAATTACACAACAAATTGACCAGAATGATTGTACACACAGGAACTTCTGGTCCATGTCACAAGAAATCTGTCTGAATCATATTTCCAACGCCTACCACAATTCCCAATTCTGATTTCGGATGCTCCTATTACACTGAAAACAAAACAACATATATCCTTCAGAATCTACATACAAAACTCAAAACCATTCTCTCACTTCACTATGAACAAAAGGTTGACTTTATAGTGAAATAGGTTCATTTGAGACCCCTCAGGCTTATATAAGCATGAATGGGTTTCATTAACAGTTTTTTGACCTTGGACTTATCACATGGTGACATTTACATGGTGATGGTATTAGAATTTATGCAAAACCAACAAAAAAAACACAAAAATAGAACTTAGGTTATGAAAAATCCGCTTGTGGTTAGGTAATGACGTGGAATTGGTTGACTGATAGCATGTGAACATGCTATATAACCATAAGATGCCAACTTCGCGATCATCCTTCGGTGGTTCCAGCTAACAGACGGTTATGGTGCAATGTGAACAACCTCTCCTTGGCGGTTTCGGCAACAATGCGGTGACTGTGATGGGAACTGTTTTATGTAGCCTCCGCCACTTGACTTTTGTTCACATGGCACGCAGTTCCACTTCTAATAATTATTGCGGGAGTTGTTTCATGTAACCTCCACCTAGTGAACTCTTGTTCACATACCACACGGTTCCTGATGCAGTTAACTCTGCAGTTAGGGACTGATATATTGATTTTGCAATGTATTTTTTATGCAATAGCCCAAAAGGGTTTTCAAATTAGGGTTAATGTATTGTAATGTGTTTGTAATTTTCATACAATGGGTTTACAAGGTCCAAGGGTTAGGAATCTTAAGATAAATGTATTTAAATGTGTTTTAATACATGGATTACATTCCAGGTTAGGGTTTTAGGTCTTAGGTTTTAGTCCTTAAGGTTGTACATCATTTTGTTCTTAAAACAACCCTTTTTACAATCAATTTTCACAATGTGACATTAACCCTATATGATGAAAACCGTGGATCATTTTTGGAAACCCAAACCCTGACAAAACTGACAATGAGGGTGTGTCGATAACCAAACCCTGGCAGAATTGACGACAAAAACATTTCTACATCGAGGTACAAGAAATTATCGTTCGAACACCATGAAAACCATTGACATCACCAGACAACTTGAACCATAAACATCACTGTCGAAGCTGAAGACACTGAACACCGAATGTTGATGACAAAACTAAACCTATGCAATTGATCTAAAAAGATTCCCCCGGATCAGATTAATAAACCCAAGGGATCAATATTAAAAACAAAAGGGAATAACATTAAACCCTAGGATTAATATTAAATCCTAGGAACATAATCCCTAAGATTAATAAACCCAAGAAACTAATGTTATAAAACCAAGGGATTATAAACTAAAGGGACTAATATTAAACCCTAATATTAATATTATAAACCATAGGCTTAATATTAAACCCTAGGAATATAAACACTATGATTAATATTAGAAACCCTAGGATCAATGTTATAAACCCATTGGATTAATATTAAAAACCCGAGGGATTATAAACCCAATGGATTAATAGTAAACACTAGGATAAATATTAAACCCTAGGAATATAAACCCTAAGATTAATATTATAAACCTTAGGATTAATATTACAAACCCAAGAGATTAATACTATAAATCCAAGGAATTAATAAACCTAAGGGATTAATATTATAAACTCAATAGATTATATACCGAGGGGAATAATTTTAAACCCAAGGGATCAATACTATAAACATAAGGGATTGATAAACCTAATGGACTAATATTAAAAAACAAGGGACTGATAATAAACCTCAATATAAATATAATAAAGCCTAATACTAAAAATTATAAACCCAATATTAATCTTTAATATTATACACTGAATATTAAAAACCCCTAATATTATAAACCTTGTATTAAACCCAAGTTTTGTAATGTAACAATGTGATATTAAATAAATTACAATGTAATGTAACGTTGCGACAATGGACCATGGTTGAGCATGGTTGACAATGATTGACCATAGTTGACCATGGTTGATGATGATTAACCATGCTTGATTTACATGTTGAGACAATCTTTGTCACAATGTGATGTTGGACCATGGTTGACCATGCTTGATTTTCATATTGAGATAACCTTGGTCACAATGTCACATTCGACCATGGTTGACCATCATTGACCAAGGTTTATTTTCATACTGACCATGGTTGACCATCATTGACCAATATTTCTTTTCATATTGACCATGTTTGACCATCATTGACCAAGGTTTATTTTCATATTGACATAACCTTTGTCACAATGTGACATTGGAAGATGGTTGACCATGAATAATTTTCATATTGAGACAATATTTGTCACAATGCGACATTGGACCATGGTTAGCCATGGTTTATTTTTATTTTGAGACAAATCTTTTTCACAATGTGACGTTGGACCATGGTTGACCATGGATGACCATGGTAACCATTGATGTCCATGGTTGTCATAATGTGACGTTGGACTAAGAGACAATCATTGTCACAATGTGACCATGATTCTTGACCATGATTGATTTTCATATTAATACAACCTTTGTCACAATGTGACAGACCATGGTTAACCATGATTGATTTTAATATTAAGAGAAACTTTGTCACAATGCACCGTTGGACCATGGTTGATCATGATTGAACATGGTCGATATCCATACTGACAATATTTGTCACAATGCGACGTTGGACCATGGTTGACCATGGTTAACCATTGATGACCATGGCTATCACGATGTGATGTTGCACCATGAGAAAATATTTGTCACAATGTGACCATGGTTATTGACAATCATTGACCGATCGACCGTGGTTGACCATGATTTATTTTCATATTGAGAAAATCTTTATGATAATGTGACATTCGATCATGGTTAACCATGGTTGACAATGATTGACTATGGTTGACCATGGTTGATGGTGTTCTACCATGGCTAATTTTCATATTGAAACAATATTTGTCACAATGTGACATTGGACCATGGTTGACCATGATTGACTAGGATTTACTATAGTTGGCCATGATTGATTTTCATATTGAGACAATCTTTGTCACAATGTGACATTTCACCAAGCTTAACCATGGTTTACCATGATTGAATGTGGTTGACCATGTTGGCCATAGTAATTAATGATGGTGTTCTTAGGACTACAAAAACCGACTTTTTATTTTTATTTGTATAAAAGAAAGAAAATAAAAAGGACCCTATATATATATTGTAGGAATTTACAGGGTAAGTTCCTCAGACAGAACACCAGAAGGACACCGCTCACAAACAGATCACAGATCAATACACCATTATTTTGTCGTGGTTAAAACCCTCAGAGAGGGAAACAGTCCACGGCCTGAGCCAACGTGGCTACTACAGGCAATTTATTAATAAAAGAATGAAAATTTACATAAGCTTCTCTCATGCACGGTTAACCTACAAATGACCCTCCATGCGCTTTAAATAGAATTCATGGACCAATCGGGTGTCAAGCCACGGATCAAGTGTCGGTAATACCGAGGAGAGAATGAACCGTCGGATCACTACATATCGTGACCGTCGGATTGTAAGTTACAAAATGTACAACGGTAAAGAAACACACTTTACCTAACTCTATACCTAACTCTATACTAGACCAAGTTGAACTTAACTATTTCCTATGTGTCGGAATATCCTAACATCCCCCCTTAAGAACAACTTGGGATAGGATTGAAGGATTTACAAATATGACACAATAGGAGAAGGAAGGAGGCACTAGAGCCTATCCCCCCTTAGTGACAACTTCCTGAACTCCAAGCATATATCGAAGTTTAGTGAACTTCGCCTCTGTGAGAGCCTTTGTGAAGATGTCTGCAACCTGATCATCTGTTGAACAATATTGCACTTCAAGAACATGGTCATGAATGAGCTTTCTGATGAAGTGCATGTGAAGTTCAATGTGTTTGCTGCGCTGATGCTGAACTGGATCTTTGCAAAGCTGAATGGCACTTTGATTATCACACCAAAGTGTAGTCGGATGCTGCTGCTCAAAGCAAAATTCTGATAGGATCTGACGAAGCCACAAGGCTTCCTTACTAGCTTCCACGGCACCACGATACTCTGCTTCTGCTGACGAAAGAGAAATGGCAGCCTGTTTCTTACAAGCCCATGTAATAGGTCCTGAACCAAGAGTGAAGACATAACCGGCAGTAGACTTCCGATCATCAGGGTCACCAGCCCAATCAGAATCAGTGAAACCAACTAATAGAGGAGCTGCTTTGGCACTGTAATGAATCCCAAACTGTACTGTACCTCGAACATAACGAAGTATTCTTTTAGCTGCTTTCCAATGACTTTCACGGGGGTTTTGCATAAAACGAGCAACAAGGCCAACAGCAAAGGAAAGGTCAGGACGAGTATGGGTTAAATACAAGAGTTTTCCTACAAGTTGATGGTATAAGGTAGCATCAAATTCAGGAGAAGTACAAGAGACTGAAAGTTTGACTCCAGACTGAAAGGGAGAAGGAGATGGCTTACAATCTTCCATGTGAAAATGACGAGGAATATCACAAGCATACTTGGACTGGGAAAGGGAAATACCCTCCTTGGATTGCAAGACTTGAAGACCGAGAAAATAGTGTAAGTGTCCTAAGTCTGTCATTTCAAATTTCTTTTTAAGGCTGGACTTCACATGGTTTATAAGGTTGGGATCACTACCAGTAAGAATAAGATCATCAACATAAAGAACAAAGATGATAAGAGAGTTTCCCAATTTCTTGGTGTAGACAGTATTGTCAGAATAACACCTAGAAAAGCCAGATTCTAAAAGAAAGCTATCCATTTTGGCATACCAAGCCCGAGGAGCTTGCTTGAGACCATAAAGAGATTTCTTAATTCGACATACAAGGCTGGAGTCTGTTTGGATGAAGCCAATGGGTTGTTCCATATAGATTTCTTCATGCAAGTCCCCATGCAAGAAGGCAGATTTAACATCCATCTGATGGACTTCCCATTTTAAAGAGGCAAGAAGGGAAAGAACAAGGCGGATAGAGTTCATTTTGGCAACAGGGGAGAAGGTTTCATTGTAGTCAATGCCTTCAACCTGTGAAAATCCCTTAGCAACAAGACGAGCTTTATGTTTATCAACTTTCCCATCTGGTCCATACTTGGTTCTGTAAACCCATTTACATCTAACAAGTTTGCGTCCCTTTGCTAGAGGAACAAGATCCCATGTATCATTTGCCAACAATGAATGATATTCTTCATTCATAGCTGCTTCCCAATGTGGATGGCCTGAAGCTTCTGCAAAAGTGTCAGGATCATGATTTACTGGAGCTTGAGCCAGTAAAGAAGAGGCTCTTTCAAACTGAGAACGTGTACGTCGTTGATCTGGAGGATCACCGGCAAGATCACCTGCTGCATCCCGAGTAGCATGGTCCCATCTTGGAAATTGAGGATCTTGAGAAGGTGGGGAAGGATTGTCATCCTCACTTTCATCATCTGAAGAAGAAATGTTTTCAAAAGTAGAAGAGATAGGAAGAGGTGGCACATCCGTCGGACTAGGCTCGCAGGCCGATTTATTTTCATCAAATTTTACATCTCTTCTAATGATAACATTTTTGGACTTAAATGGAATAAGTCTATAACCTTTTACATCTTCAGAATATCCAACAAAAGTACATTTCTCACTCTTAGGTTCTAAAGCTTTATGCTTTTCATCTGGAATATGGGCCCATGCTTCAATTCCAAAAATACGAAAGTGACTTACATCTGGTTTAATGGAACTCCAAGCTTCTTCTGGAGTGATATTCTTTAGAACCTTAGTAGGAGTGCGATTTATTATATAATTTGTACAATTAATTGCTTCGGCCCAAAAACTAAGACTGAGTCCTTTAGATTGCAGCATACAATTAGCCATTTCCTTTAAGGTGCGATTTTTCCTTTCAGCTACACCATTTTGTTGTGGAGTGTATGGAACAGTATGTTTCATTTGAATTCCATTTTCGGTGCAAAAGTTGATGAATGTGTTTTTAACATATTCTCCACCATTATCAGTTCTTAGCTTAAGAATTTGATGTCCAGATTGTTTTTCAACAAAGGCTTTGAAGGCCCCAAATGTGTTAAATACTTCGCTCTTGAGTTTTAAGAAGTATACCCAAGTGCGTCTGGAGAAATCATCAATGAAAGTTAAGAAATACTTGCAGCCAGATAATGAAGCAACAGGAAGTGGACCACATAAATCACTGTGCACAAGCTATAAAGGGGCTGAGGCATGCCAAGAGGCACGTTTGTCAAAACTGTCCCGATGATGTTTTCCGAGTACACATCCGGAACAAACACCATCTCTGCAAGATACCATAGGAAGACCTGTCACCATATTTTCTTTACATAGATCCTGAAGGGAGCGATAGTTTAAGTGACCAAATCGCTCATGCCAAAGTTTGCTCACTTCATCATTATGAGCAACAAATACTGAAGGAAGATTTGATGACCCAAAGTTGTGAAGCTTATACAACCTTGTGGAATCATCAGCAATACCAGTAGCTAGAATCTGTTTAGGATCTCTTAGATCCTTGATTACAACATCATGAGGTGAAAATTCAACAATTTTGCCTTCACCTGAATGAGTTATCTGATATACAGATAGAAGGTTGCTGGATAAGGTTGGAACACATAATACATCATTAAACTGACCATTGTCTAGATGAAAAGTTCTAGTCCCTACAACATTAAGAGATCTATCATCACCAACATATATATTTTTGGTGTTACAATCATGTCAAGAAGAAAACATGGCTTTGTTTTTGGCCATGTGATAAGAGGCTCCAGAATCAATGAGCCACTCATGAGAATGAGAAGAAGAAGATACATTTAATGCATAACCAGACTGAGATGATTGACAACGACATGCAGAAAGTGCCATTCATGAAGATGAAGTTGAAGTTGAAGTAGAAGAATGCTCCACATGGATGTTATGTTTCTTCATTGCGGCTTCCAAGGCTTCCATCTTCTTAAAGCATTTAGATTCTAAGTGGCCATCTCGATTACAAAAGTTACAATCTCTATCAGTCTTCTTCCATTTGTTTTTATTGGTCTTATCATTTTGTTGAAATGATCTTTCATTTTGAGACTGAGTTTGCTTAGGACCCTTGTTTGGTTTAGGACCATTCTTTTTAGGATATGACTTCTTAGGATTCTTTAAATTTGGTTGCTGCTGGGCGGCTAACGCTTTCTTGGAAGAGTTTCCAAGATTAAGAAGACCAAGGTGTAAGAGTTTTTCTTGTTCTCTTATTAAAGAATCACAAAAAGAGTTAAAGGAAGGGGCCTTGTAGTCTTTTCCTTGAAAAATGAAAGCTTCCCTTGTAGAATGGAAGGTGGAAACAAATACAGAGTAGGCTGGTCCCAACTTAGTAATGATGGAATAAATAAGGTTACTATCTTCTTCTTAACCTTAACACCTTCCAAGAGATATCTAAGGGTCTTGAATTTGGACAAGAAATCTTCAATGCAAGAAAAATTATTAGGATCCAATGTAAGCAACTCATTTTCAAGTTGATGGGCTCTAATTTCATTTTTAATCCCAAAAACTTTAGTGATTTTGTCCAATGCTTCATGAGGAGTATCAAGTTCTGCAATATGGAATCTAAGATCAGGAGAAATAGACATCCCTATCAAACCACGTGCTTGATCTTGTCTATTTTCCCATTTTGCAACCTTGTCTTCATCTTTTGGTTTCTTCTCTTGGTCCGTGGCTATTCTGTAGATACCTTTACTTCTAAGTAAATCTTCCA